>PVIC010020487.1:0-18035 GCA_004025085.1 Thryonomys swinderianus
GAACCACTGAGCTAACCCTCCGGCCCTGATTTTTCATTTTTACTGAAACCACCCTCAAGCTTCCTGAGCTATGTTTTAGTGGTTAGAGCTTTTTACAGGAAAAAGACTGGGAGGAGGACCCAAAACCGATGAACTAAACCTTCAGAGAATGGAAACCACGTGAACGGGGCTGATTTGTTTATGCCAAATTCCCTGCAAAAGCGACTGCAGAAAATTTAAGTTCCTGCTGCCAAATGCCTGGACTATCTAGGAGCCCAGAAGGGAAGGAAGGACCAGATGAGAAATCTGGGCAGGGAGCCCTCCCTGTGAACCAGCAGAGCCCCCCACCGGCCCGGCAAGGATCAGGTGATTCAAAAGCTAGGCAGGAAGACAACTGTTCCACGCCTTCTGGATTACTCAGAGTCCAGGCTCTGACTCACCCTCTGGACTCAGTCCAGGCTGGGAGGGAGTGAAAGTGTCAGGGTCAACACACAGCACTGGCCACCAGCCGGCAGCAAGCCCTGGTCCTGATCTAGACCAGAGGGACCGCGGAATCCGGATTTCTGTCCATGTGGCAAAAATAGCTGCAATTAGGAGGATGGTTGATAACCCTCAACCTCCCAAGCCTGAGCTAAGAGTTAGGCTCAGGAATTCCAGTACTGACTGGCATTCTAAAGAGTGGGGCTTGGCAGCCCTGGGTTGGCACAGTGTGTGCATGCGTGTGTGCACGTGTGTTACTGTGGGCAGAAATAAGAGAACTCTGCTGATTTTAGTGTCTCTAGACCTTTGCTGTCCAACATACAAGCCACTGAGAGAACCTTGCAGTTGCGCTGGCCAATATGGTTAAGGTGTGGCTAATCCAGACAGAGAGGTATGGAGTACTTCTCAGACTTCAAAACTGAGACAGAAGTGCCGGGCATGGTGGGTCATGCCTGTAATCCCAGCACTCGGGAGGCAGAGACAGGAGGATTGCTGAGTTTGAGGCTTGCCTGGGCTGCATGGTGAGCTCAGAGCTAGCCTGAACTATAAAAGCAAGACCCTGTCTCAAAAAAAAGCCAAAAAACAAAAAACAACAACAAAAAAATGAGAGAGAAAAAGCAAAGTAAACTATTTCACAATTACTTATATTGATTGTGTATTCAAATAATAGATCTTTGGCTACCTACAGTTAAATGAAATTATTTAAAATAATTTTATTTCTCTTTTAAAAAATGTAGCTACTAAGAAAGTTAAAATCATACACTGTACGTGGGCTCATGATTTGGAGGGAGTTGTTGCTGGGAATTGAACCCAGAGTCTTTGCATTGAGCTATATCCTCAGCTCCTTTCTTATTTTGAGACAGGACTGTTCTAAGATACCTAAGCTGGACTTGAACTTGTGATCCTCCTGCATGTCTCCAGCAGTGCTGGAATTATAGCCATCAGGCACTCCCACCTTTGAGCTCAGCGAACTCATCTCTTCTGAAGCAAACCAATGAAGAAAACTGATATGAGTCTTGGTTAGATAGGGTGAGTCCCTAGATCCAACACTAACTGGCTGTAGGAGTTGATTATGTTACTTAAGCACACGGCGCCCCAGTTTCCCCATGTCTGCAATAGGAGTAATACTAGTGCGTAGTTGGTCAAGCCCTCGAGAGATGTACCGACAGCACCAAGAGCAGCATGCGGCTCACAGTAGCACTTTAAAATATAGCTGCTTTTATTAGCATCTAATCTTAAGAGTTTCTGGTAAGGGTGAGAAGAATCCAGGGAGTGGAGCCATGGATGGTTGCTCTTCAAATCTACATTCAGTTCCTCAGTCCTGGGATATTAATTGGTGAAAATATGCTCCTTCCTTAAGTGGATTTTGTGTGTGAATTTGGAGACAAAAAAGTCTTCACACGGCAGACAAGTGCTTTCACACAGGTACATTCCCAGCCCATCCTGACTTTCTCAGTAAGGCCAAACAAGTCAGTCAGTTGAGAATGGGAGATTTGGGATATCAAAGACACTAGCAGTAAATCCTGCTCTTGACCCTTGTGAAATTGCTAAACCTTCCTGAGCCCCAGATTCCTTGCATGAATATAAAGGTATCTGGGAATCTTCCAGTTTTCAACATCATTTAGACAAGTCACAGATTTGCATGAGCACCTACTGTGTGCCAGACAGAGTGGGAATGCTACAGATACTATGGGTGAACTTCTAGACAAACAGGGAAGGTATGAAGCAATCAGTTATTCATATTTTTTAAAGTATGTATAAAAATGAAAAAAATTATACAAAGGAAGGAGAAGAAAAACAGGGAAGCTGGATAAGGTTGTGCCAGGGGTTACTGGAATTAAGTTGGAGGAACCGGATCGCAATCTGTAGGGTATAAATCTTGAGCTCTGAAGCCAAACAAACAAGCAAATAAAGAGAAAAATGGTGTGTGTGCAGGGGAACACGGGTGGCAAAGAAGAGAATAAACAATGATCCTGAAGCACTGGAGACTGACTATCCAGGTAGCTTGGGTTGCTGAGGGGAAAGTCAGCTGGTTACCTTTATGGTCACTCTGACTAGGTTATGGTAACCAGCTGTTAGGTCAGACACTGAACTAAATGTGGCTGAGGGGCATTTTGTAGACATGACTAACATTTAAATCAACTGACCTGGAGTAAGTAGTTACCTCCCTATATTAGGCACGGGCCGAGTCACCTGAAATCCCTAAAAGAAAACTGATGTTACCGGGAGAAGGAATTCGGCATTAAGATCCTAACACAGAAATCCTGCCTAGCTTGTAGGCAGCTGTCCCATGGATTATAGACTCAAGATTGCAACATCAATGCTTCCCTCACACGCTGTCCTACAGGATGTGGGTTTGCCAGTGGCCAGGGTCACAGGAGTCAGTCCGTAACGTCTCTGTGTACCTGTGTATGTGGGTACATTCTTCTGTTTCTCTGGAGAACCCCAATGGTACAGGGCTCGTGGCTGGGTTCAGGAGCAGGGAGAGGATTGGGGATTATTACTTCAAAGGCAACACCTGGCTGTGGTTGGAGCCAGGATTAGCAGTGAGACTGTCACACTGAGAGTGATTTAAACATATTGGGGGCAGAGATCACCGATTAAGTCTCATAAGCCTGTGCTGCTCCTGTGACATCTGCAGTAGACCTGTGGCACCTGATGGTCTCCGTTCTCCTTCACCTGTACCTATAACCTTTGCTGGTCTGACTCACTGAAAAGGGCTCATCTAATCCCTGCTCCCGGAGTCCGGGCTGGGCCCAGGTCTTAAGAGGCCCTGCGTGTTTCTGCATGCGTCTCATGTCTGCAGCACAGCCAGAAGAACATACCCAGGCTGGCCTGTGTAGTGCGACAGCTGTCTGGAGAACAGCTGCCCCCGTAGCTGAGCTGAGAGCAGCCTAGATCAGCCAGCAGCCAGCTGCCCCCAGACATGTGAACGAGCTAATCACAGTGAGCGAGACGGCCTGGCCAGGCAGTTTAGTCACTTGAGCAATAAATACCTATCACCGTATGCCCTTGAGGGTTTGTCATTGTGAGGCATCAGGACTGTGGCAGAAGCTGGTGGATGACACCAAGGTGTGTGTGGACTAGGCCGTTGGACCTTCCCATCCAGAGTTTAGTGGAAGTATGGAGGGTGGTGAGGAGCAGGTGTGAAGGGATGACAGGAAAAGAAATGTGGAGTGTTCCATGAGCAGAGAAAGAGCCCTAGAGGTCAGCAGGAGGATGGGACAGAGGACAGAGGATGGGAACCTGCAGAGAAGGCCTAGGAAAGAGGCAGGAGAAACACCAGAAGAGCCTGACAGCACCACCTCCTAAGATCCCTGTCCGTGGTCTCTGGCTAGTAGTTTCCAAAGGAAGGGCTTTCTAACCTGCGCTGCCCACTTCCTGTACACCAGCTGGAGCGTCAGGATCCATTCACAGCCACCTACGGCAAAGTCTGGAATGGTCAACACAAGCGGGCCTCGTTCAGGAGAAGGCAGGCAGATGTTTTCTTGATTCTGACATGGCCCTGGGGAAAAGTAGGGGTTACTTGATGAAATTCTTTGTAGCCAAGGGCTCACCCCAGTAGGGCCAGCGAGTCCCGCCGATGAGGCTCTATTATAACTGTCCTCTTTACCACGTGTTGGGCTGAAATTTGTACCTCACCCTCCTAAATTCATAGACTGAAAGCCAGTGTCCAGTGTGGTGTCATGTGGAGGACGGGCATTTGGGAGGTGATTGGGACGTGTCACTGGCGCCCTCACGGATGGGATCAGTGCCCATGTAAGGAGAGCTGAGAGCTGGTTTGCCCTCCTCCCTCCGGGTGAGGACACAGAGCGCCTCCATCTGCAATGCAGCTGACAGGGAGGATTGTTACCCTGACCCACCATGCCTTCCGGCTTCAGGGACCAGGCCACCTGGCCTGAGGTGATTTGTTGGAGTGCCCCAATACATTACCCTATCTTTATCTGCTCTCAGAACTTGGGTTTTTGTCCCAGGCTCAAGCCTCTTGGCCTGTATCCTGTCCCTAGTCCAGGCCTTTACAGTGCTATCAGGCTGATTCGTTCAAGTCATACATTTCACCACGAAATTCTTAGACATGTCTTGGGGCTTCCCAGAGCCCACCAGGAGGGATTTCCGCCTGTTCTGTGACAGTTTATAGGGCAAGGTAGGGGAACGACGGTGGGTCAGGGATGGGTCCTCAGAACAGTTTGCTCTTCTCACTGCTTAGAAGAACTTCTCTGCCAATTTCTAACAGCTTCCACACTGCTGTGGTGACTCTCCCTTTCCACCAGAGAGAGAGAAAGGGAGAAAGGGGGGGGGGCAGGGGAGGGTGGGGGGAGAGAGAGAGAGAGAGAAGGAGGGAGAGAGAGAGAGAGAGAACCCAGCACTTGAAACCATCCTCCCAGAGACAGGTCCTCACAGCACGGCCCCAACTCTGGAACGTGTTAGAAACACGAACTCTCCATTCAAGACTTTCTGAATCAGTCCCCCTAGGCTGGGATCCAGCCACCTGCGTTAATACTTTCTGCTGGCTTCAGCCACAGAGGTACATGTGTGACTGGCCCATTAGGCAGCTCACACCACTGATAGTGCAAATGGATCTAATCACTATTATTGGTCTTTTTACTAATAAAATTAATAAAAAGCCACCCAAATGTGCCACCCGTTTTTTAGGCTGCTTAGCAGCAAGATATACAAATTCCAGCTGGGTTATGAACATGTGAAGCAGCCCTCAGGCGATTCTGACGAGCACTGAAATCTAAGGACCTCTTTATAATATTCATCACAGTGTTTTTCTTTTCTTTTCTTTTCTTTTTTGAGTTTAGAGTCTAATCATTTTTAGGACAAAGAGTGTGCCTTATAGTTTTAATCTCCAGTACAGGGTACAGTACTTACTTGATAGACCCTGAGTCAAAGTTATAATCAAGTGGGGTGTGGCAGCATATGGACCTGTACAGATCCCAGAACTCAGAAGGCTGAGGCAGGAAGATTGCCATGAATTTGAGGCCAGCCGGTACTACATAGTAAGTTGAAGCCCAGTCTGAACTATACAGTGAAAAAAGAAAAAGGAAAATAGAAGGGTATAGAGGCATAGAAGAATTGTAATACCATATAGATTTTCAGGGCCACCATGCTGAAGACCCACAAGCTGGATGGTTTTAAACATGACTTAGCCAGGTGTGGTGGCATGTGAGTGCAGTTCCTGTGTTCATTCGGGAGCCAGAGGCAGGAGGGTTGCTGTGAGTATGAGGCTAGCCCGGGCTACACAGTGAGCTCAAGTCCAGGCTGAACTACATAGTGAGAACCTGTCTCAGAAGAAAAACAAAAAGCAATGCGAAACAAAACAACAAAACAGCTAAAGACATGTCTTTATGCCCTTTCATCTCTGGAAGCTACAGGCCCAAAATCTATATTGTCCTGTCAGTGACTACTGGAGCAAAGCCTTCACAGCTTTCGTCTGCCATCAGAAAACTGTCCTCGTTTCTAGGGAGCAGCCCGAGGGGGACTCAGTACAGCACCAGCAGGCTGAGTGTGGCAGACTGTTCTCTGCCAAGTGCTGGGTCTTGGTTTGAAATGACTCAACAGTCAAATGACGTATCCGTCTTTCCTCCTCCCCAAACAGGAAAGGGCGTGGTGCTGTGCAGGCCTAGTTGGTACAAACTGCACTCCGGACTGTGTCTTACGGCTACTAAGTCAGACACGTGAGACGGGGGTGCACTGTTGCTATTGGAATCTCCTGGCTGACCACGGCCAGATGTTACCAGGCAGCTTCTCAATGTGGCCCGCCAATCAGGTGTTACTGGGTTTTGGGCGGCTCCTCTCTACTCCTGCAGTTGGATTCCAGGTTCTTCTGTCTTGAAGAACTGATAATGAGCAAAAAGGAGTGACAAAGTTCATTTGAAAAAGTGAAAGTGAAGGAGGAGAAATTTTGGCTCTGCAGAGGGAGATTGGGCCAAATAAAAAGAGAAAGCGGGGCCGGTTTTTGTGAAGAAAGTTAAGACAGTGAACTCTTCTTGGCACCTGCGTCCTTTTACACTGTCCAGATTTGGAGGAAACCTGTGAGAACTTCTAGATCCGGGTCCTGAGGCTGGGTCAGCTCTAGGCCACCCTATTGAAAACCTGCTCAAATTCTCTGTGAAGTCTTCCTCTGGCAGGGCTTTGGGAAGTGCTCTGCAAAGGCATTAGGGGATTTTGTAATTAACAGGTGCCTCCTACTTCCCCCCTGGCTTGCCACACCCTAATTTCCCGGTCAGCACTGGTAACTGAACCCAGTGCCTTGACACTAAGCTACATTCCTAGCTCCTTTTTAGTTTTATTTTTTAAAAAACTTTTGAGTCTTGCAAATACACTAAATTGCCCCAGCTAGGCTGAAAGATTTAATACACCTTCCTCAGCCTCCAAGAGGGCCGGGATTACAAGAATGCACCAATTGTGCCAGGCAAGGAGATTTTCCATATATTTTTAAAAGTTCGCCTTCAGTTCACTTGAATAATGTTATTAGTGAGGAAAAGTTTTCCCTTTTTTCATCTCACAAATCAAGTTCTTTTTTTCCATTGACGTTCATTAAATAGACGTCACATTTCCTCTTCTCACCTGTGCTCCACTGATGCCAGGCTACAGGAGGAAAACACAAGCAGCCTCTTTCCGTGGGCCACACAGCCGGTGAGGGCGGAAGCTGGACTTGAACACAGGCCAACAAGACTCTGGATTCTTGACCTCACTATTTGACTTCACTGCTTTTTGCTCTCTTCCCGCTAGTAGCGCATAGCCACATGTTGCCTTCCTGTTCATTCTAATTCCTACTTTCCTATCTTCTGTGATTTTATACAACTGTAATCAGCTGGCCAAGGAACACATCTGATTTTTGCCTCTACTTCTAGATTTGATTTTACTTAATTAAAAAAATTATTTTTGCAATGTCAGGGATCAAACTCAGGGCCTTACGCTTGCACGGCACACATGGTGCCACTGTGCCACACCCCTGGCCCTGCTTCTACATTTTAATTCAAGTAGTTTGATATTTTTTTTGTTTCCACCCCTTCCGTTTTTTTTTTTTAAACCATTTCGAGCTATTGTTGAATGTGAAGGTTAGAGTTTTCCTCCTGAACTCTGAGGTGACAACCAATAGTTATAAACAGTTGTTCTGGAGGTGTAGATATGCTCAATAATTAGAAAGTATTTTTATGTTCTCACAGATGCATTATTTTTAACCTACTTAATTGTGATATGACAGCTGTATTTAAGGACACGACAGGCACTTGGTGAGTATCAAGCCTTCTTATGTTTGTGTTAGGAAGCTATTACACCACTCAAGTAGGAATAGTACAAACACAAAGATACAGCCATGTATGACAGTCTTGCAAACAGCCTGAGAAAAATCCGAAATCGCTGTGAAGCTATATATATATATATATATATTTTTTTTTTAGTCAGAGTCTCACTTTGTAGTTCAGGCTGGCCCTGAGCTCACTATATAGCCCAGGCAAACCTGGAACTCAGCAATCCTCCTACTTCTGCCTCTCTGCTGGGATGAAGGCTGTGAACCACCACACCTGACACTGTGGTATGTGGTACTGATTGCTGGTGGGTGTGAGTCACACGCCCAGCATGGTTGTATGTGGTTACCCTCGAGCGAACCAGGGACTTTGTGCTTGCTAGGCAAGTGCTGGAACCACTGAGCTAAATCTCTGGCCCTAGGAAGCTTCTTTTAAGATTATAGCCTCTTCACAAACCAAATCTGGACTCTTTAAACTCCCTCCACCTACACATTAATGGGCAACAAAAGTTTGGCTTGGTGCTGCTTGTAAACAACTCAGGGAATTTTAAAGATTCCTAGGCTAATGGTCCTACATTACCTAGGCCAAGATCTGTGAATTGCAGAATTATATACTGGTTATCTCTAAGTTTGATGTAAGTTAATTATCACTGGCATAATTCATGTATGAAAATTGGACATAAAAGCACAACATGTGTTTGATTTCTGCCCCTGATTCCAGACACAGAACCCCTAAAGCCCTTGTGCACTTGGCTCTAATGGGGAGGCTTTGGTGGGCGCCTGCATGGCGACTGATGGCAGAAGGATGGAGCCATGTTAGAAGCTGAGCCCTTTCAGCCCCGTCCTTTCCTCTAGGAGCCGGTAAACCCCTCTCCCCCCAAGATGAGCCTCCAGGAAAAGGATGGGGCTGAGAAAGCTTGGGGGTTGGTAACACACCCTCATGCTGGGAGCAGGTGACAGACCACCGCTTCACAGCGATAGAAGCTTGGGCTTGACCTTCCAGGCTTTCAGAGACTTTGCCCTGTGACTCCTTCACGTGGTTGTCCTTTTCCAATAACTCTGGTAATAAAGCTGTCAACACAAGTGGAGCATGGGGTGGGGCGGGGGTCACCGGAACTTTTGATTGACAGCCAGACAGTGACAACTTGGGTTTGCTGTTGGCATCTTAAAGGGGGGCTGTGTTTAGGGAATCTGATGCCAGCCCCAGGAAGATCAATCAGAAGTGAAGGATTCTGGATGTAATGAATATCGAGAAATTGTAGAAAAATTTTGTTTTCTCTAGCTAAGGGTTTTTGGAAGGCTCCTTGTTCTAACCTTTACTGAAACAAGAACTGTCTTTCAAAGCCAGGACGACCATATGTGGAAAATGGGGTGCACTGGGATCGAAATGAGGGTAAGGGTGCTCGCCATAAATATCAGGAAAAGTCACCACATGAACCCTGTCCAGAGAAGTCACGCTTCACATGTCCTGGACGCCCCCAGCCAAGTGTGCACTGGTCACCTCCCGTCCGACTAGGTCTTCACAGAGTTCCGAATGAAAATCACTTCAGAACCTAGGCGGTGTGTTTTTCCTGCCAACAGCATTAAAAATCAAACCAAAGACTAATCAGCTTCTCCCCGCAACAAAGCACATTTAATATCTCATTAGCTTTGCAGAGTTTCACAGCAAATTGGCATAAATGGACACTCTGGAAAGAGCATGATTGTCTTGCTGTCTAAATAGCTGACACTCCTTCCCCTCCTCCTCGGGCACTGTGCATAGAGGCTTTGCACAAAGAGGGCACATGGCAGAGTTAGTTCACCTGTTTCTCTTCCTGTCAGACTGAGATGAACAAATAGGCCTGTCAGCCCTTTGTGCGCTCCTCTGTCTTCAGGCTGCACTGTGGAAATTAACTTGAAACATTATTAACAAACTTCTTGCTCCTCTGAATCCAGGTACAGGAGTTGTGGCTTGTTGTATGTGTTCATTCCAAATATCGGGCTCAGTTCCACAGCTGTCAGGGACACAGTTAAGGCAGAGCAGTGATTCTCTCACACATGACCTTCTCACAGGGCAAAGAAATGGCAATTTCAGAGATTTCTTCAAACCCGGGTTCTCCATCCGGCAGAGACATGTGCCATTCCTTTAAGCCTATCAAGAGTCAGGGTCTTCTCCGAAGACCAGCAAAACAACAGTGACACATTCCAAGTCTGTTGGGTTTGTAATGGAGACTTTTTTCTTTTCTTAATCCTCAGTATGAAAGAATCAGGACCGAGTTGGGAACCAGCAGGAGAAACAAGACAGGCCAGCAACACGTCACCAACTCGCACGGCATCTAGGTCCCCTACACTCAGTGTCATTCACAAGTATTTCTCGGGCTCTCATAGACCCAGATTATTATACCTGTTTCACAACTCTGTAGAGCTGGGGATTTAGCTCAGTGGCACAGTGCCTGCTTGTAAGAGCCAAGTCCCAAGTTTGATCCCCAGTACTGGAAAACAACAAAACAAAACCAAAGAAAAGCCTCTTTAGAGAAAGACACGTGAATGCTTTCAGCCCCATTTCTGCAAACTGCACGCCTGAGGAGAGAGGCCGGGGGAGGGCAGCTCTGTCAGAAGGCAACGCAGGGAGTCGCCAGAGGCGTGTTGCTGTGGGAGCAAAACCGGGCGGAGCTGTCATCACTGTACGGGATCTAGCTGAGCTCTATGAGTGCAAAGGCCACAGGATGATTTTCAGCTTAAATTCTGAGCTAGGAAAAAATATCCCTTTCAAAATAAATCTGTATACAGAGCTCCTTTTTAAAAATGAAGGAGTATGTTCAAATGCAATGTAAAGCTCAATTTCCTATCCACCTTCCTTTCCTTGTTGCTGAAACAAAATGCCCAACACCACAGGTTAAAGGAGGAGAAGTTTATTTCGGCTCACTGTTTGGGAGGTTTCAGTCCGTAGCTGGTTGGCTCCAAGGCAGAGGGGCACATGGCAGAGGAGAAACAGTCCATGGAAAGTCGGTGCAGGCAGAAGGCGGCAAAGCCGTGCAGTGACAAAGCAGCAGCAGCAGCAGCAGCAGCAGCAGCAGCAGCAGCAGCAGCAGCAGCAGCAGCAGCAGCAGCAGCAGCAGCAGCATCTTTTTGTCCCTTTGTTCCACCCAACCTACCTGACTTTTAGGTGGGGCCACCCACCCCCAGGGTGTGACACCCTGAACCCCAGCATCATGCACCCCAAGCCAGCCACCTTTGCAGCTCCCCAGTTACAACCACATGAGGCTTTGAGGGGACACCCTGATGCAAGGCAGCATAACGATGTGAAAACATGAATAGCACAGCAATAAATCACTCCAGGTGTCTCACAGTATTTGTTTTCTGTTCATGTTGATTTGTTTTCTGATTATCTTTTTCTTTTCTTTTTTTTTCTTTTTTTTTTTTTGTGAGACAGGGTCTTGCTTTGTAGTTCAGGCTGGCCCTGAGCTCACTATGGTGCCCAGGCAAGCCGCCGCAAACTCAGTAATCCTCCTGTCTCTGCCTCCCGAGTGCTGGGATGACAGGCGTGAGCCACCACACCCGGCACTGTGGTATGTGGTATTGATTGCTGGTGGGCGTGAGTCTCCATGCCCAGCATTCTATGTGGTTACCAGGATCGAACTCAGAACCTTGTGCTTGCGAGGCAGGGGTTGGAACCACTGAGCTAAATCTCTGGCTCAGTTTTCTGATTCTTTTTATATCTTATTCTCATCTAGTTTAATACTATAAATTCAATCTCTCTGTCTGGCATAGGGCACCACATTAAAAAAATTCTAATTAAAGGTGTCTTACCACTCCACACATATTAGAATGGCTAGCATCCGAAGTGACAATATAGATTGGTCACAAAGATACGGAACAGCAACAATTTTCATTCCTGGTGGAGATACAACCTGGCCTAGCCCTTGAGAAGAGACAATTTAGCAGCTTTTATAAAGTTAAATTTAGGTTTACCATAGGGCCCCAGGAATTGTCCTTCTAGGCACTTCCCTAACGGGTGTGAATCTAACATCTACACAAAAACCCCTATATAAATATTTGTAGAAGCTTTATTCACACTGTCCAAGAATGAAAGGCGAACCAAGCTGAACTTCAGCAGGTGAATGGCTACACAAATTGTGGAACAGCATATGATTCAGCAGTGGAACAAAGTATACTATCCAGCCCCCCAAAGATAGGGAGGAATCTTAAATGCATATTGCTAAATGAAAGAAGCCAATGTGAAAAGGTTCCCTGTTACTGTATAGGACTCCCAGTTATATAAGCCACAGAGACAGTAAAAAGGGCAGTGGTTGCCATGGGACAGAGAGCTGAGGAGGGCAGGACAGGTGAAGCTCAGGGAATTATGAAGCAGTGAAACTATTTGTGCAATAGCCCAGGGGTGGATACATGATCCTATGCACTTGTCAGATCCACAGAACTTCCACAGAAAATCCACGGCACAAAAACGTAAATCTTAATGTATGTTGCAAACGACAACAGTAACAACGAGGCAAAACAACGAAACCTAAGAGGGTTGAAAATACCTGGATGGAATGCAGACTATGACTAATGGAACTAACTGAATTACAAATACATGAAAAAGCTCCCGAAGGGGTTGGAGGAAAAAGCATTATCCTATGTAACATGGGAAACGAGTGGTGTCTACAAGACTAAAAGCAAAAGAAATTCTATAGGCCCTGTGCTCTAGTTTAATGTGAAAGTCATTTCTGTTTGTAGGGGTTATAGGGTATAGCTTAACAATTCTCACACTGCTTTATTCACATACTGGAGTCAAACAATGAACTAAAAGGGTAGTAGGGGCCAGGCTTCTCACTGCTGGAGCAGGAGGTCAGACTGACACAGTATGTGGTAATGGGTTGACACTGGAGACATCCATATAAATTCATGCTTGGCTTAGTATAGGTACTGATAGTCACACATAGAAATATTTAGAGAACGTGTACACACATTGCTTTGTTCTGTCAGCTGAGAGGCCTCTTCCTGTCCCGGTGTGACAGGCACAACTTCTTATTAGAAGACCTCAGCTTCTAATACTATTCCTAAGAAGAGGAATCACGACCCCGAGAAAAACGACTGCTTCCTGGACTGCAGCAGGAATCACACAGGGCTATCATCTTGCAATGGCAGAATATGAGAGAATACAAAAGCCAAAATCCTCACAATGCAGAGGGCACGGCAAAGGGACAAAGGAGCCCACTGACAGAGCTCCTGAGGGCCAAGGCCGGGACAAGGTGAACAATAAAGTATCTAGTACTGGATTATAACACAGTGCTCGCTTCGGCAGCACATATACTAAAATTGGATAACACAGATACAAATTCAATACCTATGAGTCTATACTAGTATAAATGAATGACTAAAGAAATAGAGAACCCAAAAATTTCCTATGAGGCAGAATAATATTTTGTGTAAAAACCATGCCCTGAGCTATGGGTCACAAATTTCCACTGTTCAGTTAGGGGGTGCGCATAGTGACTGCCTCCTAAGAAGTACAGTTTGGAAGGGAGGAAGATACCTGACAAATGTCACTGCAAGCCAGGCGTCACCGCAGCAGGTGACAGTCAGGGCGGGAGGGTGCACCCCTGAGAGGAAGTGCTGCGAATGGGGCATTAGCTCTGTGGTGTTCATCTTGAAGCGGCCCAGAGAAAAACATCAGAGAGATGCAGAATGAGAGACACAGCAGAACACCTGACCGGTGCTCCCCAAAACTGTTGAGGTCATCAGAAAACAAAGGGTGGGAAACTGTCACACGCACAGGAGCCCAAGGAAATAAAAAGGCCAAATATAATATGATACAGTGCGTAGGATTCTGGGACAGAAAAATGTAGATGAAAGACAGTTCATAACAACGCAGGGAATCTGAGTGAAGTGGATTTTGTTACTAATACATCAGTGTTGATAAATCGATGGTAATGAATGTATCTTTCTTACGTAAGAGATTGAAAGAGGAAAGCGGGTTAGGTATTATCCTCAAATCATTCCATAAAACTAGAACGGTTTTTTATTGGTATGGTATACGGCTGTGATATATTTATATTTGTTTTGGGGAAGATATATACCATATCTGGATCATTTTTTATTCTTTCCCTCCCCTCTTGACTTTGCCTGACTTCCTCCCCCAACTCCAAAATGTCTGCTTTCTATTTTCCTACCATCTCCCTTTTTTCTTACTCTATTTATATTTTGGGTTTCTCCTATAAGAGAAACCAAGTAATATTTAACCTCCTGTCTGATGTTTTTCATTCAACATTATGGCTTCAAGATGTATTCACTGTCCTACAAATGCTGTGAATTTATTCTTCTCTGTGGCCAAGTAAAATTCTATTGTGCGTGTAAACACCATCTTTTCCTCATCCCCACTGCAGCCAAAACAATCCTGAGCAACCAAGGGCACTGTAGGAGGAATCACGATCCTAGATTTCAAGTTACATGTCTAGGAAACTACAGTGACACAAACCGCACGGTACTGGGACAAAAGTAAACTTGTAGACCAAAGGGACAGAAGGCCCGGGAACGCTCCTGGCACCGTCAGCCATCTGGCCTTAGAGAAAGGGACCCAAAGCAGTGTGGAGTAAAGACAGTCTCTTTAACAAACGGTGCTGAGAAAAGAGGCCTTCGTGGGGGCAGAAGAAAAGAACAAGAAAGAAAGCAAGAAAGAAAGAGCGAGAAAGAAAGAGAAAGAATGAAAGGAAGGAGCTAGATTCATCTCTTTCATTTTGTATTAAAATCAAACCAAAATAGATCCAAAAACCTAGAAATAAAAACAGAAACCTGAAACTGTTGGAAGATAACTCAGGGGAAACACCTGAACCCACAGACGCAGGCAAGGGCTTCTTGAGCCAAACTCTAATAGCACAAGAAACAATGCCAAGAATCAACAAGCGAGATCATATAAAATAAAAACTTTTAACATTAAAAGTCAATTTAGAAGGTCGCACCTGGAGAGCATGGCCGTGGTCTCAGAGGTGAATCCAGCCGGCACAGCCGTCAGAGTTGTTACAGTGTGGCCTGAGCGCGAGCAAGAGACTCTAGCAAGCAAGCAACTCGCTGATGACACAGGTGTAGAGGGCACCCTACAGCTCAGGTCCCTGCACCAACTGGGAGCACCTGTGCCCTGGAGGGAGCCCGGA
This sequence comes from Thryonomys swinderianus, assembly GCA_004025085.1. NCBI lineage: Eukaryota > Metazoa > Chordata > Mammalia > Rodentia > Thryonomyidae > Thryonomys > Thryonomys swinderianus. The sequence goes on from PVIC010020487.1 coordinate 14,845, forward strand.
GAGGGCACGGGCCAGAGCGCAGGTGACTTCAGGCTCTGCCCAGTTGGGCTGGAGAACAGCTTGGACTGCCAAACCCACCAGGAGCCAGCTGGGCAGTGAGGCAGACACTCAGGCCCCTCTTGTTCGTGTTTGGGGGAGCCAGACTTGCCAGTGGGAGATCTTACATGTACCTCATTTATATTTACTTAATCCCACGCTCTTACTGGGATTGAATCCAGGGCCTTCGCAATAAACTACCTTCCTCCAACCCATCTTCTTCCCCCCTCCTTTAAATTTTGAGATCCAGTCTTATTAAATTGCTAACTCGTTCAGGCTGAGTTCCATCTTGCACACCTCCTGCCTCAGCCTCCTAGAGTTACTGTTGTTACAGGCGTGCACCACTCTGGCCACCTTCCCAGTTTTTGATTTAGCTGCTACAAAGCTTTCTTATAACAAAAAAATCCTGCTGGCTAAACAGAACGCACCTGAAAGTGTTACTGGGGACCAGGGCATAGGTCTGAGCCTCCTAAGGAGGCTTCCTCATGGCGCCAAGCCTTCTACAATTAGTTATTAAAGCATGGTAAGATGAAAAAAGGCGTGGTGTGATTTTGACATAAGAGCTCTGCTGTCCACCACATGTGGTTAACACAGTAGCACGTGGGAGACATGGCTGTTTAATGAAAATATTAGAGTAATATAACATTTAAAATGGCCTGGGTTGCACTAAGCCTGGGAGGAGATTAGGAAGTGGTCAAAGCAGGGAAAAGGTAGCCTCATTTGTGAATCATAAGAACCCAGAACACACGGGCAGCACAGTTCCACAGCCCTGCAGAGGTCTTCACCGGAGAACTCCAGCCAGTTTACAGCAGGACCACCTAGAGCTGACCTGGGCCCGAGGCGAGGGACCCGCACTGCCTCTGAGGACCCGGATGAAGAGGGCCTCCCAGCTCTCCCGAGATTTGGGCAGCCCATGAGAAGGGCTGCCATGAGAATAGGTGCTGCTGTAACTTTCCATCCCAGCCTGCACTGCGTTTCCCATGCGCAGTGTGTGCCTGGATCTTTGCTCCTACCCTCTCTTTTTTTTTTTTGAGACAGGGTCTCGCTTTGTAGTTCAGGCTGGAGCTCATAAGGTTTAGGTGATGGGCCACTTTTCAGAAGCAAGCTACCCGACACCAGCCCTTTCTGTCACTGAGGGAAGTTCCCCGGGATGGTGCTGCCTAGTATAGGACCTATGAGGAAAACTGCCAAAATCTGAACCGAAGTCTGTCCCTGTTGATTGTATCCATGTTAAATTTCCTGATTTTGATCACTGTGAGGTAATTATATAAAAAGAAAGTCCTGCCGGGCATGGTGGCTCACGCCTGTCATCCCAGCACTCGGGAGGCAGAGACAGGAGGATTGCTGAGTTCGAGGCTTGCCTGGGCTCCATAGTGAGCTCAGGGCCAGCCTGAACTACAAAGTGAGACCCTGTCTCCAAAAAAAAAAAAAAAAAAAGAAAGTCCTTTTTCTCAGAATTACATGAGGAAGTATTTGGGACAAATGGGACAACTTAATCTTGATCAGTTCAGAAAGTCTTGTCCGTACACAGAATGATAAAGAGGCAGCTGGTGATTCTGTGTGCTATTTTTTCAGCTTTTCTGTAAACCTGAAATTATTTCAAAATAATTTTAAAAAGAAAAATGATCAAACAGAACTCTTTAAGAACACCGAGTGAAACACCAACAATATCCTCCAAGCGCCAGTCCGTCCCACAGTGTACCTCCTCAGAATTAATTACACCAGTCACCGACACCCCGCCCTTCGGAGGCCTCGGGGATGCCGCGCCGCCCTCCCGTGGCTTCTTGCGGGGGGGGGGGGGGGGCCCGGGGCGGTTTCTCAGACTGAGGAACTCCATCTGGCTTCCCGGCTGATGGATGGAAACTTCCTTCTGCTCTGGGTTCCATCCATCCCCCGAGCCTCAGTGGCCAATGCCGCCTGGACAGCCCACGTTCTCAGCTGCCGCCCACAAAGTCTGTCCTTTGGTTCCTGCGCAAGCTTTTCATTAGTTTTAGTCTAAGAACACCTTATTGTTCTTAGTCCTGGCGAAGCCATAGGGCACCGGGTGTCTTCGTGGTCGTAGAATCTGCATGATTCTGTCATTCAGTACATGTTGGACAAACATTTCTGGAGAGCCTACTTTTGGCTCCAGGCACTCTGCCAGGTGCTGCCTGATACAAACATCATCGATAAGTCTTTACGCTTGAGGAGTTCCCAGGCGGCAGAAAACAAAGAATGTGGTAAGTGCTGGTTTCATCAGCGGAAGCAGGGTGTGCTGGGCTTGGTGCCGGAAGCCCGGATCATCCAAGGGAGGGAAACCCACCTTCATAGTACGTGCTCTCGCCTACGTAAGTTCTGAGGTTGTAAGTCTAGCCCCTTTTGACATGCACCCTTCTACTTCAATCCATTAACTGGCATCTATTACACTCTCAGGCTCCCAACTAAAGGCAGTTTCAAGTTGGACCAAGTTGAAGCCAAAATGAAGGATCCAAGAGAGGAATGTGTCTGCTCCCGAACACTGTTCTCTCTGTGTAGACAGAAATAGTTTACTGCTCTGTCTCCTCTTTCCTAAGAGCGCCTCACTTGTCTTTTGAAATAGATCCCATCCTTTTCAGAGTTTTCTATTAGCTGCCTCCTCCACCCACTCTTGGGCTTTGAAGTTTATGGATAATTCAACACTTTATTTCCTGTGTGTTTAAGAAGCACTTTTGTGTAACATCAGACGAAATACTCAAGGCTGGAAAGTGTACGTTTTCCACACCGGCTAAGCTAGCAACAGCTGAACTATAGAAGGAACTGACAGTGACTTCGTAAGTACATCCCATTAAACCCAAACTAAATATATTCTGAGGTCAACAGCTCACTGGCAGAGTTCTCCAGAGCTCCCCCAGGACCGCAACACCTACCACTGCATAGGAGGAAAAGTCAGAAAGAGCCATCTTAACCTGCTGCAGTTTAAAAAGAAAACTTCTATAAAATTAACAAAAACATGGGATTCTCGGATCTTTGAGACCTTCCAGGGCAAAAGAGGACCTCTAAAGTTCAGGACTTACTAGGTTCCTGGTAACTGTACCTCTACCTGTATGAAAATATTTTTAATGAGTCACTGTTAAAATCACTGACTTCTTTCCTCAGAGAGACTTTGATTTCAGCAGCGGTCCCTGGGGAAGGGATTC
>PVIC010020487.1:18135-29600 GCA_004025085.1 Thryonomys swinderianus
ACTGGGTCTCTTCACGAGGGATGCTGTAACAAAACACCTTAAGCACATAATTTGTAACAGAAATTTACTACTTAGACTTCTAGCAGCTGAATGGTCCAGGATCAAGGCGCTGGTAGATCTGGCATCTGCAAAGTACCTGTTCTGAGTAGGTAGTGACTTCTTGCTGTGTCTTCTCATGATAGAAGGAACTAAAAGGGGCCACTCAGGAGTGTGGAGCTCTCGGGATAATCAACCCCAAAGTCTTCCTCTCGATACCATCTTCTTGGCAGCTTGGTCCACATTAGAATTTTGGAGGGTCATGCATGTTCACACTGCAGCTGTAGGAATGGAGTTCAGGTGATTGCTATGCAAAGAAAATACTAAAAGGGAAAAATGAAGACTTTATGCATATACAACTGCAGGGGCGGGGAAGGAGGCAAACTAGCTGTGTGTATCAAGGTTAGAGCAGCAGTGTGGAAGGGCTGGGCTGTGGTCTGTGTTTAGGTGCCATCTGAATGAGGAGGGGAGCCTGCAGGGAAGGGTGATGGGGGACGTGATCAGGAACACGATGCCAGGCTCCGATCCTAAGGTGCTCAAAGACCTGAAGGCAGGCGGAGGCGCTGAGATAGTCTAAAGACTTGGGGGAAATAGGAAGACACTTGGCTTCACTTCAGTGGCCCATTAACTTGCTTGGACATGTTAGCTGAGGATTTGGGGCCTGTGTCATCATGGTAGTGTCATCAGATTGGAGAATTTACATTTTTCTTTCCCAGAGGGTACTTATTCAATGTTCTTTGTTATTTTGAGTTTGTCATTTTCTCTCCCCAGATCACCCTAGGACCTTTCATAACATCAGAACTTCGGTATCTCCCAAAAACCCAGCTAGCTTTATTTATTCATTCTATCTTCACATCTAAAAATCCTTCGTTTGCAGAGCCCTCACTGCATAACGGCCTGGGTCTCTTTCTGGCTGTAGATATTTTGTTGTACATTAAGTCCCTCGATGCTTCCAGAAAATAGCACTTCTGATGAAAGACCTCTAAGGCGTTCCAGGTGCAGGTTGGGCCCCAGTTCCACATGCACCTGCTTGTGCTCTCTGCTGGTTGCCTGTCCAGCTTCGACTCTTCACTGGGGGCCACTTATTCTCGGCCAAAAATCACAAATTACAAACTTTTGTCACTTTAGTTTTTATTTCTCTTTACAAGAGAGTTGTTTTCCTGTCAAAATGCTTTAGAATCCCACCTATTCTCCATGCTCCAACTTTGCTGTCTCTGCTCCTTAGACTGGCTCTTGTCTTCACAGCCGTAAGGGAACGGTCCAGACTCTGAAGATATAGAGAGAATCTCATCACGCAGTGATAAGCCAGATCTCTGTTGCCTTGAAACGTAGACCTTGTTAGATTGTGGACCATCAGCCTCCAGAGCAAGCCCAGAACCTTACCCCCCGCCCCGCCCCAGGCATGCTGCACCATTTTAGCAGGATCCCCTGGTGGTTTGCATAAATGCTAAAGTGAGAAGCATGCCTTAGGATCACTGGTGTTCAGCCCTAGGTGCTTCAAAAATCCTGGGTGAATTTTAAAACATACTGATATGTGGGATCCACTCCTAGGGTTCGTGATTTAAATTAATTTAGGCTGCCATCTGGATGAACATTGGGATTTCTAGAAATTTCTCCAGTGAATCTCAGATGGAACAGGGCCTGAGAACCAGGCTTAGGCATGACCAGTCCAACTCGTGTTCCATCTCTCCTGAAATCCCAAAGCCTGGGGTGAGACCCCTGCTGAGAACCTGTCTCTGGCAGTGGTGGGAATATAGGACGTAGGCTTGTAAGCACAGTCCTCTCACCAGGTCCTCCTCCTCGGCTCCCCTTCTCTGCACCTGTGTCTGTCTCTGCCTTCGTCCTTATGGATTCAGATGAGAGCTGTGTGAGACAGTCTGGGGCTGTGGCTGAAGCAGGGCGGCAGGGTTTGCAGAGCAAACAAACCTGGAAGGGAATTCTACTGTCTCCGTAACAGATCTGTTTTTATAAACATAGTAATTCTGTTCTGATTTTATAGTTCTATGCACGCGTACCTTAACTAGATTCGAACTCCCTGAGGATAAGAGTTGTGCCTTATTAAATATAATATTTTTCCACTTCCGGTGCTCAAGAAATGGTTACTGTGTAACTGAATCAAGATCTCAAGAGTGTTGGAGGGGGCCAGAGGGTTAGCTCAGTGGTGCTGGCGCCTGCCTCACAACCGCAAGGTGCTGAGTTCGATCCCTGGTAACCACATACAATGCTGGGCATGGTGACTCATGCCCACCAGCCATCAATACCACATACCACAGTGCCTGGCGTGGTGGCTCACGCCTGTAATCCCAGCACTCGGGAGGCAGAGACAGGAGGATTGCTGAATTCAAGGCTTGCCTGGGCTACATAGTGAGCTCAGAGCCAGCCTGAACTACAAAGTGAGAATCTGTCTCAAAAAAAAATTAAATAAATAAATAAAAAGAAGAGTGTTGGAGGAACTGTGCTTTTAAACTGAGATTACTACTTAGGGATAGGACAACTTTTCCAGGGCAGAAGCAGAAGGAACAAAGCTCCTGGGAGTGGAAAGGTTATAACTACTGTCTAGGAAGAGACAGATGTATTTTAAAACCTGTGTTGTCCAATATGGTAGCCACATGTAGCTCTTCAGGACTTGAAAAGAGGCTGGTCCAAACTGACATGCCCTGTAAAAGTGAAATACCTACCAGGTTTGGAAGACCTCAGGTGAAAAAACATCCTAGATATGTTATTATTGATTGTATGCTGGGGTTGTATTATTTTATATATATTGACTAGATATATTGTTAAATGTCACTTAAAATATCACTTGTTTCTGTTTATGCATTAATGTGATCATTAGGAAATTAAAAATTACATATGTGAAAAAATTACACATGTGGCTCATATTACATTTCCACTCAACAGTGCTGCTGGCAGCACTTTACTGGGCAGCGAGACAGGCTAGGAAGCACCTAGGGCTGAGCTGGAGGCTCGCCGTGTGATGCGCCTGGTGCTGGCCCCGCTCCCCACCTGGGTTGCCAGTAGCATGGCCTCCACTTGAAGGGTCACACAAAAGTGGAATGTGAGGCCCTAAACCACGCATCCAGCAGGAGGAAAAGCTTGGGGTTTCCTGAATTTGGCTTATTGAATTATGAAGCCCACCGTGATGTCCATTCTCAGAAAGGAAGCCCTCTGGGGAGACGGTCAAAACTAAGCCCCACGAGTAGCTCTGTGCACTGGCCAGGGCCGTCTTGGCTGGGAGAAGAAAGCCTGGAAGAGACTTGTGAGCGCCACCTGCAGGTCTCTGGAAGCTCACCAGGGGCAGACAGTTTCCTATTGCTCCAAGATGGGGGAGTCAGTAGGAGAAGGTGAGGAGGAGGAATATTTCTGTGGAGACTGAGGAAGAATTCTCCCCAAACTTGCCCCAATTCCACCGCTCTAGGAAGCAGTGAAGGCCACGTGCCGGTGAAGATCTTGGCAAGGCCCAGCACTGAAACAGGCAGTCCCCACACTGCATGTGGCAAGGTTTTGTCGGGATCACCTGGGTGTTATTCAAAATAAACAGGTCCAGCCCCAGCCTGCTGAGTCAGAGCTTCACAGGGGAGTCCAGAGATTTGGGCTTGGACCAAGCGGCGCCTCCAGTCATTCTGATGTGCAGCCAGGCTTCGGAGCCACTGGCACGTAGAGGACAGTCAGCATCCGCTGGGGCTGTTGGACTCTGTGACTTTTCAAATCCCTTCCAGTGTTGAAATTCTATTAGTTCATGTCAGCTAAAGCACGCCAACAAAATTATGGTGAGTAAATTTGGCAAGAAAATCATTTCCTTATTTGGCTTACTTACTTTTTCATGGTTAAAAGGGGTGGGGGCGATGAATTCTTTGGCCAAAACAATAAAACTGCTAGTTTTTCACATTAATCAAGATGAATTTGATCTTGCTTCTTCTTTTTTTGTTAACTTTTGGTGAGACAGGAGATCAAGGTTAAGGAAGAAATCTCTGGGTAACAGAAACATCAGGTGTCAGCATTCATCCCCAAGAGGCCACTCCAGGCTGGCGTGTGAAGGCCAGTTTGGAACTGCGGGCATCGTAAAGGGTGCAGAGTTTTGCCTGTGGAACGAGAGACTGTGCTAACACTGTTCAAGAAGTGGCTTTTACGAGCTTTCTTCATCATGCACCGGTGGCCAGGGGGAACTCGGGCCAAGTCCCCTAAGCTGAGGTACTGCTGGGAGCGCAGCTGGGACACGGACTGAGCTGGAAAACGCAACCAGAGAAAAATCCACAGCAGTGAACCAAGAGCTAGAAAAGGAGCCATTTATTACTGAAACAAAATCTGCGGTGCTCAGTCCAAACAGCAAGGGACCCTCAAGGACTGAACTGGGGGTTACAGCACATCTGAATTAACCCCAGGCCTTGCACGTGTCCTTCTAGGTCACAGACTGAAAGCAAAGCCCTCTCTCTTCAAAACGCAAATGAAATTGTCATCGCTTTGCCCAGGAGGGTAGAACATATTTTGCTGTCCTGTTCGTGAGAGGGTTCCCTGAGGGACGCTTTCTGAGCTCAAGAAATGAGTCAAGCAGGCAGACGTGAGGCCAGGTTCAAACAAACAACAAAACATGTGTCTTGACTCTGTGGAGTTTGAGCCGATAGCTGCTGGGTCCAGAAAAGGTGCTAGTGAAGAGTGAGCAGTTACTGGTTTCAGTTTCTTTATCTCTCCCTACAGGGCATTATTTTGTTCTTTGCTTTATTTGGCTATTACACATGGTCTTTTGAGAGTATTATCTGGTTTTAGGACAGGAGGAATCCATTTTCCCCCCTAGAACTTCAATCAGGTCGTTTGTCTCCACACTTTCAAGCTTATGTTTCTGGCACAGTTATAATAACTGTTATGTCTTTTCCTATGGGCTAATTCCATTCTAGTCCCCACAGCCCCATCCAGTTCTACCTTGGATCCTCTCTTACCAGATTTGCGAGGGGGCTGTAGCCCTTTCAGATTTGTGCCTACGATTTGTGTAGACAAGCTACTGCAGGCTGTGCAGATGGAGGGCAGAAAAGGCCCCACATCTGGAAAGAATGGGGAACAGCTCATGTGGTCAATAATCAAAGTACCCAAACATCTCCACATTATCGTTTCTATGGAGAACACAGAGAACACCACTATAGCCTGCTTTGTCTTTTTGTTTAAGGAAGTGGTTCCCACAGTGAGGTCTCAGGTGTCTGTGAGCTAATCCAAAAATGCAACTCTTTTCATCAGCTTTCATGTTTATGTACCACTCAGGTCCACTTTGTAGTAATTCATAAACTTAAATTTGGCATCCTGTTCAAGTAGGCTGAAAACTCTATTTCATCCTCTCCTGAGAGATCTGCATGTAGCAACCTTTTTTTTTTTTTGCTTTTTGAGACAGGGTCTCGCTTTGTAGTTCAGGCTGGCCCTGAGCTCACTATGGTGCCCAGGCAAGCCGCTGCGAACTCAGCAATCCTCCTGTCTCTGCCTCCTGAGTGCTGGGATTACAGGCGTGAGCCACCACGTCTGGCATTGTGGTATGCGGTGTTGATTGTTGGTGGGCGTGTCTCCATGCCCAGCATTATATGTGGTTACCGGGAATCAAACTCAGGACCTTGCACTTGTGAGGCAGGCGCTGGAACCACTGAGCTAACCCTCCAGCCCATGTAGCAACTCTTGGGACAAGTGCTTTATTTTTTTTTCTTCTTCTGATTAGATTTCATAACCTAGTAGGTATTGTGGCTCAAATATGAATTAACCACAACCTCAGTTAAATAAAACATGTACATCTATGTGTAAGTAACAGTCCTTGTTCTACCCAGTTGCTCTTCCATGGAAGGTTGAAACGGGAAGGTAGGGTGGAGTCTTTTATCTCAGCCAATGGTCTGGAGGCAGAAAAGTCTGCGAGGCAGAAATCGAAAGCAAAGGGATACAGGAGAAAGAACTTTTGCAACTGGAACTTAGGGGCAAGTTTTCTCCTCAGTTTGCAGGCTGCTGTCTGGACAAGGGCGTCTTTCTGAGGGGCTCAGGGGCTGAACCTCACCTGGTTCAGCCAGCACAGCCTATCCAGGGGGCTGTGCCTGCCCTGGAGCTCAGGGCCAAGGAGAAGAAGCTCCTTTTCTTATCTAACAGACTCAAAGATATACAGGCCAGCTGTGGCCCTGGTTTGGCATCTTAGCAATGAGGCTCTGGGGAAACAAAACTAGCAGGTGTAGCTCACCTGAACTCCAGAATCGTGACTCCTACTTTGGAGGATGGTTGCAGTCACCGGCTCCTGGATGGAAATCGCCGGCGCATGGTGACAGCTGCTCGGCAGATGTGGGCTCTGCTGAAGGTCTTTTTCTCGTCCAGCCCAGAACTCATGGAGATGAGAAACACTGGCCTCGCACCCGAGACGGCCTAGTCCAGCTCTATAGTCTTTAGTTGCTGAGAAGGAAAAGTCAGCCTTTAGAGATGGTCAGGGTTAAGTGTCAGCCCCAAGTCTGCCAGTTACTCACTTGGGTCTTTGAACCAATTCGTGAACAAGTCTGAATCTTCTCTTTTCTGTCCACATAATGGGAACAAAATGCATTTGATTTCAAGGTGCTGGGAAGGTTAAGTGATAAGCCAAGCCCAGACTATGCCTGATGGATTTCTGTTTCTCCCAGACCCAAAGCCTCCTGACTGAAGTGTGTGTTTTATTTAACATTTACTAAACCCCACCAAAAGAGATATATGATCCTGACCCCCAGGGATGTCCTTTCTGGAGCAAAGAAAATCATAGCTTTCTATGGAGATTTTGATAACCATTTCATAACTTTACTGTATTCTGGCAGCTATGTAGATTAACTGAGTAGAAAAAAGATGCAAAAAAATAGAACTAAGACCCAGAAACCATCCTAGACTCACTTGGGACTTTGGCTACAACAGCAATGACCCTATAAATCAGGATTTGGCATAGCTGGCTCTCCAAGTAGAAAAAATAAAATAAAATAAGTTATACCTACATCATGGCCACTGTATAGAAATAGGCTTGTGGTGGATCTGAAGACCAATGCATGAAAAACAAAACTTGGCATTATTTTTTCATTTTCAGGGACCATCAAGGATTTCTTAGACATGACCCAAAAAAGTTAAAAAATAGAAACATGTGAGTTCATCAGAAAGAAAAGCACCTGCAGACACCATAGAAGTTTTCAAAGACTGATGACAGAGTAAGAAGATATTTACAACAAGTAAAACAGGCCAGGAGTGGTGGGATACACTTCTAATCCTAGCATGTGAGAAACTGAGGCAGGAAGATCATGAGTTCAAACCCAGCCTGGGCTATGCAGTGAGTTTGAGGCCAGCCTGGACTACATGTAAGACCCTGTCCTCAAAAAAAGAAAATAAAAACAAAACAAAAAAGCACAAACAAATAGATTAAAAATTGTACTGAAAGGGCCGGAGGGTTAGCTCAGTGGTTCCGGGGCCTGCCTCGCAAGCGCAAGGTCCTGAGTTCGATCCCCGGTAACCACATATAATGCTGGGTGTGGAGACATGCCCACCAACAATCAACACTGCATACCACAATGCCGGATGTGGTGGCTCACGCCTGTCATCCCAGCACTCGGGAGGCAGGGACAGGAGGATTGCTGAGTTCGCGGCGGCTTGCCTGGGCACCATAGTGAGCTCAGGGCCAGCCTGAACTACAAAGCGAGACCCTGTCTCAAAAAGCAAAAAAAAAAAAAAAAAAAAAAAGTTGTACTGAAAACATACAAAGAACTATAATAGGAGGAAGACAACCCAATAGAAAAATAGCAAAGATCAAGGATTCCTGGACAGTTGATATCTCATTTGAGTGTGAACTCAATGCCCTAGTCATCAGGGATATGAAAATTAAAACCCTAGAGGGTCCATCACAGTTGTGAGGATCTAAATATTTTAGCAGGACACGGTGGTGCATACTTGCAATCCCCCTATTCAGGAAGATGGTTTGAGCTCAGAAATTCTATTAGCCTGACAATATAATGAAACCTCATCTCAAAGTGGAGAAAGCCCTATGTGTCATACGGGCTGAGGGGCTGAGCGGAAGTGGGAAAACAGGAGCCATTATATAGGAGTTGCATATGTGTGTGTGTGAGTGTGTGTGTGACTGTTTGAAATCTCAAACATTTGGAAGCTGCCCGAGTGGCCATCAGATGGGTCTGAATACCCTGAGAACCATGCGGGTGGTGACATCCTCAGGGCAGTTACAGGGATGATGTGGTTTCTGTGCACACATATGGCATGGGCTCCGTGCCAGGGGAAGAGGCCCCTTCAGAAAGATGTACATTTATATAAAAGGCGAGACGATGGCACAGTCACACACTGCCTGTCATACGCGTGGGTACATGCACAAGTTTGAAACAAGAACTAGAAAGACACCAGGTTAGTGCTGCGCAGCCTTTGAGGAAGGAGGAGAATGGGGCTAAGTCAGTGAAAAGAGCTTTTCTTTGTGTCTCCAACATTCTTTCTGGTCAGAGTAACAACAGGGACTGTTCTTACTGTTCTGGGAGTTAAACCCAGGGCTTCGAACTGAGATACACCCTTAGGTTTTATTTTGAGGCGGGGTCTTGTTAAGTTGCTTGGGCTAGACTAGAACTTAACACCTTTCTGCCTCAGCCTCCCAGAGTGCCTAGCTGCTAATTATTAATTGGTTTTGTTTTGTTTCGATGGTGGTGGGGATAGAACCCAGAAGCTTGCACATGTTAGGCCAGCACTCCACTACCGAGCCACACCCTTGGCCCCCTTCATTAATTTTAAAATGATAAAATATCAAATTTTGTTCATTGTGATCGATGGGCAAACTGGTGTTTTAGTGTCTTTTGTTTAAGAAAAATTAAGCAAATAGACAATATTATTTGGAGGTATAAAACACTGAAGATAAACAATGAAGATCAGTTTTAAATTTGCCTGAGGGATTTCAATTTAGTGTGCTTATGGGATGTTTAAATTATTTTAAAAGTTATTTGAAGAAAAAAATGAAAAAAGGGGTGGGGACTTGCTTTGGCAAAGGTGCTGGGCCCTCAGGGTCTCAGTGCATAGTGGGGTGCTCAGATCCCAAGGGCCACCTCCCTGCCCCGTATCAAATGGTGGTGGTGTGATCATCCACTGTCCAAGCAACGAAGAGCATCCCACCTGCTAGTGTCTTATCAGTTAATAATGTCATCCGTGTAGTTTCCCCGTATTCTTTCTTTTCCATTTAGTAATTGAATGAAGGTGCACTTGCCTTTTCTTAGTATCTCTAGAAGTTTAGGGCCAGGATTCTTGTTTTTGCAGTAGTGGGGATTGAACTTAGGGCCCTGCGCTTGGATATTTGTCCTGCCCTTTCTGAATGTTTTTAATTCTTAGACAGGGTCTAGATAAACTGCCCGGGATGGGCTTCAGCTCACGGCCCTACTGCCTCGGCCTCCTGGGGGTGGGAATCATGGTGTGCAGCAGTACTGTGCTGCCCCAGCTGTGCGGGGCACCTGGGTCGAGGGACCCTGCTATGCGCCGGCCTGGTATGGCCGCTGTGGCTCAGCCACTACCCTGAGCTTCTCCAGGGCCGAAACTGATGAGAAGGAGAACGCAGGCACTGTGCAGAAAGCAGCAGCTGAGATGGTCTACGCCCCTCCCCTCCTCTGCACCATAAAACCTTTACAGAAACAAATCTTGTTGCTTATTTACCTCCGGGTTTCTTAAGACGTCATTGCTTGTACCTCAAACCCTTTTCTGCTGACTCGGGGCTATGCTGGGTGGACTCAGGGCCCTCGGTTTACCCCTCCGTGGCTTTTGCCCGCTGGCTGCCCTCTTGGGCTGTGCCTCAGACAGAGGCAGGCTGGCTCCTGGGTTTCACTGTCTCATCTTGATTTATAGGAGCTCCTCTCCCGTAGGGCACCCAGGGATCTAATTACAGGGCCAGAGCCAAGGACTTAAGTATATAATAGGTCGAACCATTTGTTGTTTAGTGTGAAAATATGCTAATCACTTGCATAGATTAGAAGTGCCACGAAATGAAAGTTAAAGAACATGAAAACAAACCCAGCGAGGTGCTGGCATCTTTAGAAACTACAGTTGAATAATCATGGCCTTAATAAAGCATTTTATGCTTCAGTACGTTTATAATTAACCATCATTTGTTTCTATTGTAAATAATACCTAATAATAAAATCCAAAGACTAGAGCCTTTATCACATAATTAAATATCTTTAGTTATATAGATCAGAGTGGACTTTATTTTATTTTATTTTTTTGAGACAGGGTCTGGCTGTGTAGTTCAGGCTGCTCTTGTACTCACTGTGTAGCACAGGCTGGCCTAGAATTCACAGCAATCCTCCTGCCTCAGCCTCCCAATTGCTGGGATTATAGGCAGGCTCCACCATGCCCAGCAGAATGGGAGACTGTGGTTTACTTTTCATAAATTTTTTCAGATTATTTAATATAAGCTACCTAATAGTCTTGTTTTTATGCCTTTTCTCCCTTTGAACACACGCTATGGCTATATACCTTTTCTTTTTTTTTTTTTTTCTGAACCGAAGATGGAACTCAGGACCTTGTACTTGCCAAACAGATGAGGCACCACTGAGCTACCTCCCGCCTGATGCACCTTTTTCTATTTCCAGTACTAACCAGAGCTCCATCTGTCCACAATGCAAAAAAATTACACTTACTGTTTAGTATGAAATATTACTTAAAATGTATATTTTAACTTTTGCTTGTATTTGATGCATTTAAAGAAAAAAGCAAGGAGGATACAAGGGGGGAAAGAAATATTGTTACCAAGAGAACATGTTTCTTCCAGGAATCAAGTGATAAAATATATTAGGTTGAACTGTTTTTAACCTAAAGACAGCCACTTTATATATTTAATATTATATAATAGTACAAAAATAGTTAAATTACATAGTATAGCCATGACTTGATTTCTAGCAAGATGTTTAACTGTCTGTTGAGATAAACTTAGCTCAGCTCCCCTTACTGAGGTGTGGAACCTCAGGGCACAGGAGCCAGGGTTCCCCAGCTAACAGAGAGAGGGGTTCCTTCCATCCCTCACTGGGATACCTCATCTGTAGAAGTAGATTTGTCATGGTGACCTGAGGTTTGCACAAAGCCATACTAGAAAGTTTTCAGAAGCCGGGAACACTGGTATATGCCTTTAATCCTAGCACTCTGGGAGGCTAAGGCAGGAGGATTGCAAGTTAAAGTCCAGACTGGGCAATGTAGCAGGTCAGTAAGACCCTGACTCAAAATGAAAAATGTTTTAAAGGATGGGGGATGTTAGTATGAAGACCTGGGTTCAATCCCCAGTACTGACAAACAAACAAAAACAAGTGATAGGGGGCCGGAGGGTTAGCTCAGTGGTTCTGGCGCCTGCCTCGCAAGCGCAAGGTCCTGAGTTCCATCCCCGGTTACCACATATAATGCTGGGCGTGGAGACATGCCCACCAATAATCAACACCGCATACCACAATGCC
>PVIC010020488.1:0-29429 GCA_004025085.1 Thryonomys swinderianus
TTTTTTTAATTGAATTCTTTATTGGTACAATTTATATATATCTCAAAATCACATATAACATTGGGAAATTTGTACCAGTATATGCCACAAGTTAATTCTCATTTTTACCCATATCCCTACCCACTCCCCCCTCCTCCCCCCTTATACATGCTCTTTTATTTTCTTTCTGTATCATATTTATTCCTTCCCCTCATCATATCACCCATTCAATTTTTATTTTCTATCATTGAGCAGAGTGTTTGGCACTACAGTGAAGGAACGAATGAATGAATGAACTACTCCTTTAGGGAAGGCATCTGTAATTTTCCCTAGTAAACCCTCCTCCCTTATTACTCAAAATGAATTATTTCCCACCACAAGAAGACTTGAACTATACCAAGATTAAGTAAGCCCACAGCCATGCCTACATGCCAGTCATACCAAATGCCACCTTCCTTGGCCTTTGATGTACCAGAAAAGTGGCTGAGGAATGATGGGTACCTTGTGACACTTTTCTATAAAAATCTTCTCCTCGCCGGGCATGGTGGCTCACACCTGTAATCCCAGCACTCGGGAGGCAGAGGCAGGAGGATTGCTGAGTTCCAGGCTTGCCTGGGCTACATAGTGAGCTCAGAGCCAGCCTGAACTACAAAGCAAGACCCTGTCTCAAAAAAAAAAAAAATCTTCTCCTCATATATGCTTCTCTAGTGCATATGAAAGTTCCCAATGGTCTCAGTTGAGAAGTTAGTTTTTTATTCACATGATATTCACTATACTGTTTGCGCGCCTTTATTTAGAAGTAATGATAGTTAACGGGAAGTTGCAGAAATGCATAGAGAGGTCCTGCAAAGCCTTCACCAGATTTCCTCCAAGGGGCCAAAGCAGTCTACAGTTCGGCAGAGTAAACTCTTCTCAGGTGTGTGTATGTGGGAGAGATTGGTAACAAGGTGACTGTCCCTGTCTGCTCGGAACTGAAAGTGTTCCCAGAAGACAAAACTTTCATTTTTAAAACCGGGACAGCCCCAGGTGACCAGAGAGGAAGTGTCACTATGGAAATATCCATGTAATATGGCTAAGCAAGTGATCTGGGGGTATCTCTACTGGTGTTTCCTACCTCTTCCACAACTGTTTTCCCACAGCCTTTTTATTGCTAATCAACTTCATCTCATCTTCTATGTGCTCCACCCCACTATCAGGATCTATATTTCCCCCCATATGACTATTTTAGAATCACTCCCTCTTGTTTTCTGTGTCTTTGTTCACTATCAAAGTTGGCATTTGTCCCAGGGCAGAGCCTTGTTTAGCAGCAAACCTTTTCATCTCTTTCCTGCCACCAGTTGGCTCAGAAAATTTCATACAAATCATCTTCCAGCTCTGGATTCCTCCTCAGAAATTAAGGGAACAGGTTGAAAACAGGCTGGGCACAAATGGTACTTGTGGACCTGCAGTTCTTTGTTCCGAGGGCATGGCCGGGCACTGTCCAGTGTCTAGCGTCGTGCCTGACCTCTACCCACTTGGTGCCAGGAGCAGCCCTGTGTTGTGACAAAAAAATGTGTCTTCAGGCATCCCCAAGGGGTAAAATCACCCCTGCATAAAGACTGGGCTAACATATTCTTGAAAGCACATCCAGTTCTCAAAGTATTTGATGATGTTTGTCCCCAGTAAATCAAGAATGACTAATAGTTTCCCCTCAGCCTCCCAAGAATATTTGCATTTTCAAAGTATTACCTATTTTGAAAAAAAGTTTATCTTCAGCTCTTTATATGGTGGTGTTACAGAACTTGAATGTTATTTCTTTCCTCCTCATTCTCTTCCTGTTCCTCTACTTACTTTTCTTCATTTTGGGGCTAGTATCTACGTGATTGTACGTGGGTGGAGTTATTTTGTTAAAAACTAATTGGATGTTGCTAAGTTTAAATGAAATCAATAGAATTTCAAATGGGAGATTACAGTTAAAAATAGAGACTTTGACCTATTCAGATCTCTTCCTACAGTTGTATTTGCTTCTAAATTTTTATGATATATTTGTTCAAAGTTGGATTGTTTGGGCAAACATATAAAAGTTCTGAAAATGCTCTTCATACCAATAGCAACCTTTGGGTTCAGGGCGCCTTGTCTAGTACAACCCAGTCTCATCCCTCTTGGCTCCCAGAAGAGCAGCCACTAGGACAGAGTGGGTTCTACAATGGCCTGTCTGGAGTCTGTACTTCATGGAAAACATCCACAAACACTTCCGAAAGTTTAAAGTTACCTACTTCACACAAAAGGCTGCTAAGGGCTTGACTGAGCCAATGCGAGACCAGCAATGTGGACTGTTTTTCACCTAATGTGATCCCGATTTCACATGGCTTTGCTTGGTCCTGCTCAGTAAGTGTCGAGCCAGCTAAGAGCCCATCCCTCAGCTGCAGTGGTCCTACTAAGTGTCTGGCATAGGCGGTTAGGAGAAAGGAGGTGCTGTGGTTGGGACAAGTGTTCTCCCAAGGCCTATATGCTACAAGCAAGGTCCCCAGGACTTGGCATCATTGGGAAGTGGCATAAATTTTAGAATATGGGCCCTGGTATAAGAAAAATAATTGGGGTTGACCTCAGATAAACGGGACTGAGGGACTGTGGTCTCTTCCTCTTCTCTCTCTGTCTCTCCATCTCTCTGAGTCTCTGTCTCTCTCTATTTTAAGACAGGGTATGTAGTTCAGACTGGTCCTGAGTTCACTATGTAGCCCATGCTGACCTCCAACTCATGGCAATCCCCCTGCCTCAGCCTTTTTCTTTTCCTTCACTTCCCAGCCGCCGTGAGGCCAGCAGTGCCCCCCCCCCGCCCTGTGCATCTGCCATGAGGGGCTGCCTCACCACAGCCCGGATGCAAGGAACCCACCAACAATGGACAGAACTGAGAACCAGGATTCAAAATAAGTCTTTTTTCTATGTAAGTTGATTATCTCAGGTATCTCATCACAGCAATAGGCCGATGACTGACACAAGGGTGAAACCCAGGATTTGGGGTAGGAGAGCTAGAAAGCTGCCCCCTCCGAGCTGTCCCTTACTGAATTATGGTGGACCACTGGGGATGAGAGTGACCCCGTGGGGTAATGGTCCACGACGACCCCAAGAGCAAGAGATCCAGAGCTGTGGCTCTGCCCCCCTCAGTGTGCAAGCTCGTTGAGGACAGGAGCCACGTGCTGTGGGACAGGGGTGCACATGTGTACGCCTCTCGCTCTGCAGGACACACAGCAAGGACCTGACATTCCCTCTTGAGCTCTTACACGAGTAGGAAGGTCATCACCGCTCTGACCTTTATTCATTCCAGTTCCTTCCTCTGGAGCACGCTTACTACTTAGTGCTTGCAAATAAAAACACTAGGTAACGGGGTTGGTTCGATCATTTTGTCCCAATTCTCAAGTTATTGCCAGCTTATGAAAATTAGACCTTTTTAAGGTGTCTTTTCAACATCAAAGTCTATGTTCAACACAGTTCCCCGTGTCACCCACGTGCATGAGCGGAGGGTTCCAGGTTCTCACACATGACGGAGCACAGATAGCTACAGTGAAGGAGTGAAGGGAAGCTCTACCTGGAAGAAAAGACACATGGCCCCTTTGCTAATGATTAGATCTCCTCAGGCTTTGCAATGCTTTTCAGGCCTTTCCAAAACCGTGAGTTTGGCTCTCTTGTCAAAAATACACATAGCAGAAAATATTTCAAAAATATCCCAAACTGTCAAAGTCAAGCAGAAGCAACAGGGAGGCCGATTCTATTTTCTTTTTTTAAGTTTTGGGTACATTTCCCCTTTCGTAGCCCCTGTGGTTTCTGAGCAGAAGAGCTCAAGTGGGGCCTTCCCGTCTGTGGGAAGCCAATTCGAGTCACCGTAGTGATTGGAGCAACCGGATAGCAACTCCTCGCCTTGGCCTTGCATGGTGGAAGGACTGAGCTCAGTCTCGGAGCCTATTGGAAGGGCACAGTCCCATTCCTGGGGCTCATCTTCATGATCTAGTCGGCTCCCCCACAGGCCCACTCCTAAAACCATCACTAACACCAGTGGGGTTGGGATGTAACACACGCATTCGGGGTCAGGGGTCAGGGGTCAGGGGTCAGGGGGTAGGGGAGGGTACAAACTTTCTGACAATAGCAAAGGCGACAATGTTCTTTCATTTCCTATAGTCAACAAAATTCTCGAAGTCTAAGAACCTCAACTTTCAGTCATTTCCCTGGCTTGCCCTGACATTAACCTTGTGAATGGCTTCCTCCAATTTTGCTTTGACTGGCTTCAAAGGACCGTCTCAGTTTGGACCTTCCAAGGAGGCACAGACCCAACCTGGGCCGTCACCCTGCTCCCAGAATGCGCTCACACTTGAGATGTCACGGCAAAGCTTACAACGTGAGCTCAGTTCATCGTCTTTTCCTGAGAGTCCAGCCTACTGCTTCTTGCTTCTCCAAATTCCTTCTTAGACACTCCTGGTCCCTAGAGACAGGACTACAGAGTCCAGAGCAAGCCAGCGGGTATGCTGAGCACAACCCCACTTCTTCCTGACTTCATCGGCAAACAGCGGGGGAGAAACCAGATAACCCTGACGTGGCTTTGGATTCTAATCCTCTGCACTTCTATGGCCAGTTACGCAAAAAGTATGCTCTTTTCTCCTGCTCTCCCTCCTTCCAATCTTCGTCTCCCTCTCCCCCTCCCTCCTCTCTTTCTTTTTCCATAAGGCTTGCTAAAGACTGGTGATCCTTCCCAGCAGCCAGTGAGGACTCATTACCAGAAGCACCGCAGCTAAACAGAGGGAAATGTTTAGGTAAGCATCATAATGGGCATGGAAAAAGAGAGACCACAATTCTAAGCAGAAGTCATCATCGATGAGCATGCACATGTTTGGGGCTGGGTTTATGAGAAGCGATCAGGATGATGCCTATGCCGGCAGATCCCAGGGCTTGGGCTTTCTTAATGCCAGGAGTGATTTATTTTCTGGTAAACAGTTTTGCTCAAGTAGGACATCCAATTACTACAAACCTTGTTTAGTATAAAAACGAACTGCAGAGAAAAATATTGCCTTAGCAAGGTTTAACTGGTTGTTAATCCAAATATGTGGCGGGGTCTGAATTCCTGGGCTCAAAATATCTTCCTGGTTCTCAGCAGCATCCCAAGTCCGGAGATCACAATCACCACTGGCAATGAGGCGTGAGCAGCACATGGAAAGAGGGTATTTGCAGAACGACGCTGCCGTGGAACCCAAGCCTCCCTCAGGTAGAGGTTCCGCCGGCCCCTTGAAGTGTGAGGCTGGGCTGCTCGGGGGAATGTTAAGAAAGATGAAAAACACCTTTCAAATGCTCCTTCCCACACAAATCTCTTCCCTGGGACGTTTCATCACCTTAAGAAATATATTTAAAACAGACACCAGTGCGAGTGTCCTTTGATAAGTAAAGCAAAACACCCTTCTATTTTTTTACACCCCCCCCCATTTTTTAAATTCCCTCCTTCATATTCTCTGCTTGCCTCTCAGCATCCGTAAGGCCTAATTGTCATACTTTACATATTTTATTTTCAAGTTTTAAAACAAAAAAACTTTGGAAGAACTGAAGAGAAAAAGAAATAGAAAAATGAAAACCAGAGAAAGAGGGAGGTGTGGGTAGAGGGGAACCTGATCATTAAGTCAATTCGGCTTCTGTTTCCTAAGCAGGTTTGGGAAGGAGGTGACCTGAGTGTGGTCTCAGAGCCCTCTATCGCCCACCTCTCCTCTCCATGGGCTCCCGCTGGGCTAAGAATTTTGGGGGAGGTGTCCGGTGACCCAGCAGAGCAAACACATACCCCGCCTGCCTGCCTGTCCTGCAGGATTTGTTTAAAATACTTTCCCTGTTTCAAGGTGGCAGTTGGCAGTCAGAAGGATCCTAAACGACTCTGGAGCCACGGGAGTGGAAGGAACGTGGGTGTCGGCTTACTCCACACAGGCCCGCTGCCCACCCCGCAGGCAGCAGGCTCCTGGCCCGTGCGCTGGTCCCCACCACAGGCAACCGGCTCAGCCCTGACAAGGGTGTGCCAGAGGACTCGGTCTAGGGGACTGCTGCCTCCTGTCCCTCTCCGGCCGTCCCAGCATGCTGATTCTCGGAGATCTCATTGAGTTCAGAATTCCAGAGAGAAAGGCTTCCTAATTCTCCCTGGTTGTTCATTCCAGTCTCGCAACCCTATCAACCAAGACCTGCCCCATCTCCCACCCTAATCTCCCCTGATGCAATTCTAGCCTCTTGGTTGGTTTTTTTTTTTTCTGTCTTCACTAAAAATGAAAAACAGCTGGAACCCATCTTCTGCATAATAACCGTCCATAAACTGGGAGGCCATTATTAAATCAGCCGGGTCCTTGTCTTCCCTGGGTTAAACGACGCCAAAGCCTTCAGCTTCCCCTCGTGGTTGCTGGCTTCTAACTCATTATTTTCATGACTTTCTGTGTCACTCAAATTGTCAAAGCCCAGACCAGAAATTTTATGAGGGGAGGAGGGTGTGTAAGAAGGAAGTTTAGCTCATAGTTTCTACAGTTTATTTTTTTAAACTTTTCTACTGTGATAGCAGAAAACATTTATACAACACACATTTAAAAACACAAACACAGTTTAAAAACACAAAAACAGATGAAAACTTAATGTACCCAGCACGAGTTTTTTTCTCTGAACATCAACTTTGTGTTTGATTTTCTTTCTGTGAGAGGAGGCACAGGATGATTGCTTTAAATCACATTTACATTTAATTAAGATCAGTTACATTTTAAATCAGTGATACTTGTTTTGAAACTCTGACATCCGTGCTTATTAAAGCATCTTTCAAATTTGACGATATTTAGCAGATTCATCAGAAGTTTTATAGGACGGTCTATTCTACAAAAGCTGAACTCGAATTAAAGAAAAGATCTTTAGATGAGCAATGTTTTCAGTGAGTCAAGTCTACTGAGACTAGGTCTCTGTAACTTAAATAATCCTGTTTGAGAAAGCACCACATTCTCACCAGGCAAAGTCATGGGACAGGCCAGTCGATCACATGACCTATCACATGACCTTCAATGGCATTCCCCTCTTGGATACAGACTGCCAAGAATTCAACGTGCTTGGGATACAAGTTGGAGGTTCAAAGCTCCTGCACATTTAGTGCCATACATTTTCTGGTTCGTATGGCTCAGGAAAATAGCACTTTATGGAAACGTTTGAAATTAAGCAACATCAACAGATCACTATCATTTTGTATATTTTAGGGAAAATAGGTTAAAGAGAAAGTTCATCAGTGAGCCTTGGCTTTTATTTATAGTTGAAGTTGAAGCTGAGAGCTTTCTGGACATTCAGCTGCCTTTTTGACATGGAAAGATCTGGGGATACTTGCTTTCCACAGCCTGTTCTCTCAACCACAGAGGTTCTGTCCCAGACCTGATGAAAAGGAGGCCTCAGTTTCCTTCTCGGGTGCTTCTCTTTCCAGAGTTCCCGGTCACTAAGTTTTCAAGTTGAGGAGAAGCATCAGACGAGAACAGACGCTGTGACCGCCCCAAGTCTATTTTCTCCCAGGGGAGCTGAGCCATCTCCTGCTTTGGTTTGCCTTTCTGCTGGGGTTTGGGTTTTCCAGTCTCCTCTCCTGACTGCTGGTTCCCACACCGTCATCTCTCTACGCTTCCGGGTATGGGTGCTTCTCTCAGCCTTGGGACTTTGTAACATGCCTAGTTTTGTTTCTTTGAACATTCCAGATGCCAAAAGGAAGCCAGTTTTGAACACAGCTCTCCCTGGGCCTCCTTTCGAGTTCCTACGTCCTGCCAGTTATGTGCTCCTCAGCCTCTCCACTGGCTTTGGGTAAAGCGCGTGAAACCATCACCAAGCTTCCCGGGAATTTACAACAACTCTTCATTTCCATTTGCTTCTAGCTAATGCCAACACAGTATTCCAGCTCTCGTTGCTAGAATTAAGAAACATGCAAGATGTTTTTTCTCCTTTGGTAGGAACCTCTCTGTGGCCTCTCCCAGGAAGTAAGGACAGATTATTTCTATCCTTATAGCTCTTGGGGAACCCACACGGGGCTGAACCCCAGCAGGTTCTGAGGATCTGCGAGGATAAGCTGAGCCCTGCCTGTCCCGGGGAAGCCAGTGCTGGGCACTGGGACACCTACCTGACACCATCCCGGAGCTTCAGGTGAGCCCTTAAGGGGAAAGTGGGGAGGAAAGAAAAAATAATACAACTAAACTGATCTCAGCACGACCCCATGGAATCATTAATGTGGTTTCCAGCAAACTGCTCGTAAAATTCATGGCAGCAGCTAATTGCTACCATGTTCTTCCTCATCTACTCCCATATTAAATTTGAAAGAAAGAAAGAAAAGCGCTTTGAAAGCCTTATTAATCCATGCACACCAGTGGAATGCATGATCTAAAGCAAGCCCCTCATGTCGCCATGGCTGTGCGGGCTGGCTGTCAAATGGTGGGTTTCCTGTCATGCGCAGTGCAATGAACGATGCGTCTCTAGCCACCGGCTCTGTCCAGCCAGCTCCCTTCCCCAGCAGCACCAACCAGCACGGAGCTCCGGGTGTGCACATGTGTCAGATGTTGTGAGCTGAGCCCTGAGGTCTAGAGCTTGCCCACTCTACTCACAATCACATTCATGTGAAAGTGGTAGCCAGAGGCTACTCTGTGGCTGACACTCTATGACGTGCCATGGCCTCGCCTCAGGTTTGCTTGTGCCAACCGACAACTCCACATCCCTGGAATGTTCTCTGGAATTCTCCCTGGTAAAAGGATTCTACTGGAATTAATTGGACCAAGGACCAAGTTCATTAGGCCACTCCTCAGCTGGGGACTGTTGGATCGGTGACTGAAGGTTTCATTCTCATTCTTAGGGGTCAGGACATCTGTTTGGGTGTGGCATCCATTCCAGGGGGGCCTGGAGCCCCTTCTGATGGCTTAAACCAAGTCACATGGGTGTTACGTACTGTCCATATGTAAAATGCAGTAAATCTACTCAAGATAGCGGTATATTCAAATTATATCAAGATAAGCAAGGGCCGAGCTCAGTGGTTCCAGCACTTGTTCTGCCTTACAAGAACAAGGTCCTGAGTTCGATCCCCAGTAACCACATACAATGCTGGGCATGGTGACTAATGCCCACCAGCAATCAATATCACATACCACAGTGCTGGGCATGGTGGCTCATGCCTGTAATCCCAGCACTTGGGAGGCAGAGACAGGAGGAGTGCTGAGTTCGAGGCTTGCTTGGGCTCCATAGTGAGCTCAAGGCCAGCCTGAACTACAAAGCAAGACCCTGTCTTAAAAAAAAAAAAAAAAGATAAGCAAGTAACAACTAGCCAAAGGCATGCTGGGCCTGCAAGAAACAGTTCATCAGACAATCAGTGGCCAGGAGATGAGGAATGTCCTTGAAGAATCCTTGCAGTTGACATAAAGGGGCCTGCAAGGGGAAGGCCAGCCAGTCCACTGCTTCTGTCTGGTCACTGCTTTGTCATTCTGGCCCTGAGACAACCCTAACCAAGCCTGGGAGTAAATTAGAAACCTGCCCTCAATCAATGGACACATTCAGAGGTAGTTTAGAATCAGCTAGTGGCTGTGGGAACGAAGGGACCGTTCTGTGCCAACCAAGCCACTGGCCTCAGCCTCTGGCTCTCAGTCACTGCCACACTGTACCCCACTGTAACTACAGGAACAGGTGCCCACTCTAAGCCATAGCCCATGGAGCAGATCTACACTCTAACCATGGAGACGATGATTTCTTACCTCTAGAAGTAGCTCAAGGTGTCTCCAACCGTTCATCTAGAGAGAGGGAGAGAGGGGCTCTCTCTTGCCTCAAGACAATGGCCTTCTGATTTTAGCCCCTCCCCAATATAACATCACCACTCCAGAGGTGGGAGCAGGAGGCATAGGAAGTGGGCTCAGCGAAAGGCTGGGGTTATGGGATGATCCCTGGGTCCCTTGTGAGTGCCAGTGTCTTGTTAAGCATTTTCATGAGCACTAGAAGACTTGAGGATTATGCTCTACTCCTGTCTGCAACAGGGTCCTACTTTTGAATAAAAACTTTCAAAACACCAAGGAGGAACCCCTTTAACAGATGGAGATGGTAATAAAATGAAAGAACATTTCCGCAAGAAAGCCAGAGATCAACACGCAGCCCCATCCCAGAGCAGCTCTGTCTCCACCCCAGAATACTCAAGGGAGAATTTCTAAGTATTCATTCCTCCATCCAACACAGGTCAAGAAGCATCTCCACCTGGTGAAGATGGATGATGCAGTAGATAAAAAAAACAGGAAGTTTTCAGAAGGATGTTGAAGAGATAGGTACAATGGATATTACAAGACCGCAAAAATGTAAGTTGATAGAAGAGCAACAAGGAATCAAGGACCTTCCTGATGGGGGCCCATGGAGACTTCCAGAATATGGAACTTTCAGTGCTAAAAGTGGGAGAGTTCTAACCAAACCGGGATAGTGGTCACCTGGATCCACAAGGACTGGGGCTAAAGCAATGGTCAGAGAAGGACGTGAGTGGCAGGAATGGAAAGAGGATGAGGGATGTTAGGCTGAAAGCAGCATTCCTCACCTCCGATTTTGTTTCTGCTCTGTCTAGAAAGAATGATCTTTAGGCCAACAAGACTAAGAGAAAAATTGGATAAGCGTCTATCAAAGCTGCCCAAAATTTAGTCAGGAGTGCTGGCCTGGAAATTGTAAGCCGAGAGACACAGCAATATGAACTACCACACACCGCTGGGAGTCATTAAGGAGAAGCTGTCCAACTTAGTGGGCTTGGTGATCCTTGCAGAGCTAGCTGAAAGCATACACTTCAGGGTCCACCTTCAGAGAGTTATTGTCCTTTTCAACAGACTCTCCGCATGGGTCTCCTACAGGTGAATCTTGAGTATAACCACTCTTTGAGGTACGCTCTTCAAGAACGCTGATGACCAGCTAATTGGTGGAACCTAGCAATTGGTAAAAGCACAAGCAAACAAAAGAAACAGATTTGAGATTCTTTAAAATATATGTAAATATATAAATAGGTGTGTGTGCGTGTGTGTGTGTGTGTGTGTATGTGTGTGTACCTGTTTGAATGCCACTTGAATTTTCAAAGAAGTTTCTAAGAAAGAGTTCCCATAATACAGGCTGGTGAGCTTACATTCCAGAGACAGCACAGGAAATGGTGGCTACAAGCCTGGCCCGATGCCCCAGGTTCCTTGGAGATCTTTGCCCTTGACAAAGAAGCAGCACTTTGGACTATGTTAAATCGATTTCTTGACATGAAAAAAAATGAGCCTCAAGGTGAAGATCAAAACCATCTTGGCAACCCAAGCCACACATAGGCCTTTGGGACATTCTTGCTCCTCAGTGGGCTAGACACTTGCAGGTATGCCAATCGGAGTCCTGGAAACCGCACTGCTAAAAACGCCAGGGCCAGCACCTCCTCTGCCACCCAGTGCACCCCCATTCTAACAGCGGCATCTCCTTCCTCTCTGGTGGCCAGACCTCTGAGATGCACACAAGAAAGAAATGAGAAAGAGAAATGTCCTGCCAACCAACAGTGCAGAGAGATTCCTCCCAGATCTCAGATTTGTATCTCTCATTAACTTCGGCTTCTGAAATAATAACTAACATGTGCACAGTGTTTATTCTCTAACAAAGTCCTCTAGGGTCTATTATTAGCTCACTTTATCCTCCAGTGAGCCCATGAAGTAGACAGGACAGACGGTTTCATGACCCCTGAGCCTGAGGAGCTGAGATGGGAACAGAGTTCGGACGAACACAGCCAGGACTTGAACTCAGTCTGATGCCTGCAAATCCGAAACCTCGGTGCTCTGTGCCAACCAGCTCCTAAATCCTTTGTGGAAAATGGAGCGGTGCAAATTATTTAATGAGCTAATCCATCCGTGAAAGAAAGGCGTGCGCCGGGGTAGCCACTCTCCTGATCACCACGATGCTTTTGTTTGCTTTTCCTCAAAATCTCAGAATGAACTCCACTGTGTCCTGAGCAGGCAGATGCCAACATGTATCTGTAGGAAATTACGATTCTGGGCTGGAAAGAAGCCCCGGCTTGGCTGTCTTGCAAGACCCATCAAGGGACAAGATGGAAATGGAGCCTGTCATTAATGAGACGGGGGCAATTTAGCACACAGGGGAAAAAATTCCTACAATGACTGTGTCAGCAGCTTCGTGGCATTGCCGCTAAGACAGAGCAAGGGCCAGATGTCACCGGGCAGGGACGTGCTGTCGGGGTTCTCTGCACACCACGTGCCGATGGCGTCACCAGCAGAGGGAGCGCCGGGAAGGGTGTGAAACGGAAGCCCGCATGCTTTGGGAGACAGAAGGGCGTGTGGGCTGGAGATAAAAGCCAGGCTCCGAGTGTCCCGGCTGGGCTGCCAGACCATCTTTCTCTTCTCCTGGATAAGCAGCCTCACGAAGAAACGATCCAACTGGGCACCTCCTTTGCCCATGAGCTCTGTGAAGTCCTACAAAGGCGCATAGGCAGGGAGCACCTAAGAAGCCAGTGCCAGCAAGGGGCCGGCAGCCCAGACTCAAGCCCGGGAACACAGCTAGGGGAAACATCAGCACAGATCACACACCGCTGTAAAAGGATCCTCCCGCTAGCGTGCGGTCGCCTGTGTGTTTAAAGGCTAAATGCATTACCAGCTGGCAGACGACCTTCTCGAGAGAGAAAACGGGGAAGCAAGAGGCCAACGCTCCTTGTTTAATAGAAATAATCTCCCCCTGCCGTTCCTGACACCAGCGGGCAGTAGCACCGTCCCGTCTCGGGTCAGCAGATCAGCTCTGTGAACTTGAAGGAAATTATAGAAATCTATCACTGCTGAGTTTCCTGACCTGCTTATGACTCACTGCTTTTTATCTTCCAAACAGTCCCTAAATTTAATTGTCTCATTGTAACGGATTAACCTCTGAGGTCCACAGTAGCATTTATATTGTGTTCAAAGGGAAGTTCACAGATCCCGAGCCAGGTTTTAGAGAATGTTTTCAACAGCCCAAAGCCGGCTCTGCTCAGTCCTTGGTAAACCCCAGCAAGCACTTGTCCCGGAGGCAACATGGACGCTCCAGCATAGAGCGGCAGCATCCTTGACCTGAAGGAGTCCACGCACCCGCTCCAGGCTGGTTTCAGGATGCCAGAGGAGTAGGAAGTGAGCACGGACCATAACCATGAAAATGATTATTAAAAGCTCCAATCTTACAGAAGAACAGCTGTTACGTAAAGTTCCAGCACTCAGGAGGCTGAGGCAGGAGGATCACAAGGAGTGCAAAGTTAGCTGCGGCCACAGAGTGAGACCTTGTGTCAAAAACTAGAAAGATTAGTGCCGGGCGTGGTGGCTCACGCCTGTTATCCCAGCACTCGGGAGGCAGAGACAGGAGGATTGCTGAGTTCGAGGCTTGCCTGGGCTCCATAGTGAGCTCAAGGCCAGTCTGAACTACAAAGCGAGACTGTCTCAAAACAAACAAACAAACAAACACAAATAAAAACAAAAAAAACTAGAAAGATAGTGCCGGAGACTTAGCTGAAGTGGTACTGCACCTATCTTGGAAGCACAAGGGCCCAAGTTCAATTGGTACCACAAAAACAAACAAACAAACAAAAAAAAACAAGAGAGAAGAAAGAAAGAAAGAGAGAGAAAGAAAGAAGGAAAGAAAAGATAGAAAAAAGAAAAAAGGAAGGAAGAAAAGAAAAAGAAAGAAAGAAAGAAAGGAAAGAAAGAAAGAGAAAGAAAGAAAGAAAGAAAGAGAGAAAGAAAGAAAGAAAGAAAGAGGGAGAGCTGTCATACTGGTCTCTCTCTTGTTCAGTTCCTACTTCCTCAAGGTCATTCCTACCAGCTAACATACCTCTATCTTAGCCCATCTGAAAAGCACGTCACTTCCCAACCCTATTTCTTTAAAATAAAATTCTTTTAAACTATTGCCTAGAAGGAAACCTGTCTCTTCCTTGCCAACCCACCCCACTCCTCTTGGAGAATCACCAACTACTTTCCGCGAACCACATTCCAAACACACAGTGCTGCTCGTCCTCATCGCCCTGCTTGCTGTAGACTCTGACGCCAGCTGCCACCTAGCAATGCACCGCATCCCAGACCCTTGGCAGTGGCTGCTCCTGCGTTTCCTCCTGCCGTTGCTCTTCTCATCCCGTCTTGTCCCCTATGTCTTGTTCCCCGTCCATCTCGGTGTTCTCCCCCAGGTCCTCTCCTCCTTCCCTGGGTGGTCTCATCTGCTCCCGTGGCTTCAAGTACTACCCATCCCCTAGTGACTGTAGAATGTGTGTCTGTAGCATCTGAGCTCTTTCTGGGTCTCAGACTAGCATATGTGATTGCCTAGCTCCTGTCCCTGGAGTCTTCCAGGTGACCAAATCTATTTTCTGGAGGATTCGCCGTTCTCAAGAAATGCCAAGTATATCCACACAGTTGCTTGAGCCCCATCTACCTGAAAGTCACCCTTAACCTCCTCCCCTCTCCCACGGCCAAGTCACCAACCAAACCTGTTGATTCTTCCTCAAAGTCCAGTATAAATCCGTCCACTTTTCTTCATGCCCATTGTCATCACGGAATTAAAGCCACAAACTTCCCCCTCTCAGAATAGCACAGGGGCCTCTGAACACCTGGGGAGCCCGTTCCATCCTCATGTCACAATGCAGCTGCTGACCCACCCAAGGACAGCCTCGCCCTCCCTCACTCCCTCCACTCACTACTTCTTACTTTTCTACTTTCTGTTCC
The DNA here is from genome assembly GCA_004025085.1 of Thryonomys swinderianus. NCBI lineage: Eukaryota > Metazoa > Chordata > Mammalia > Rodentia > Thryonomyidae > Thryonomys > Thryonomys swinderianus. The sequence goes on from PVIC010020488.1 coordinate 14,679, forward strand.
TCACACACACCAAACTCATTCCCACACCAGCACCTTTGCACTTTGATGTCTTTCCACAAAGTTGTGGCTGAAGCCACAAGAATGTGTACCCCAGGAAAGGGCAGCACGGCACTGGGGGAACTGGTGGGGAGAACAGGAATATGAGTCAGCCCACGTGGGCCGCATTCAGGACTTTGGGTTTTGTCCTAAATTCATGGAGAGCAGTTCCAGAGGGAAGCTGATAGCTTTGGAGTTACAACTGAAAGTACTTGGTGAGACTCGTATTTGGAAAACAGATGGAAACAAAGGACAAGTCCCAGGTTTCTGACGTGGGAGTCTGAGAGGCTGGCGTTGGCCTCAATGGGCCTGTATGTCCAGGTCTGCAGCGGGGAATGTGAGGTTGGGCATAATCAGCATAAATGCAAAGTGAATATACAGCGAGGAGAGAGAGGCAGGATAAATGCCCCAGGTGCTCCACTCTTCACAGGTGGTGTGAAAGACAGAGGTCCAAAAAAGGGGACGGAGGGGAAAGAGCGAGGGAGCCACATGTGGTACGGAATGCCAAGAGGAGAGAGTTTTGAGACACGAGGAGTGATCAACCATGACACACACCGCAGTGATGGCGCTCGGTAAAGATATGTGCTTTGGATTTGGCACCACAGAGACACTGGTGACTTGCACTGAGTCAGTGGTGGAAAGCACAGATTGGGTTGGCCAATAAGGATGGGGGCAGGCTGTATGGCAAAACTTTCCAAAAGCTTGGAGAATGATGGCAAGTGGGATGGGCCAGGAGCTGGAGTGACGGGACCAGGAGAACTTTTAGTTTCCTTTTGTTTGTGAAGCCATTTGCAGGAGGGGAAAGCTAAGAGAATGATCTAGACAGGAGTGACAGATTGAAGGCAGGACGGAGAAGTAAGATCACCAGAAGAGTAAGGTCCCCGAGACACTGGGGAACATCCGGGTCTAGAGCATAATACAAGCCACATTCATCATTTTAAATTTCCTAGTAACCACAAAAGAAAAAAATAAAGAGAAAGTGAAGTTAATTTTAAGAACATATTTTTTATTTTGCACTCCATATTCAAAATATCACCATTTCAACATGTAATTAATTTAAGCAATTATGAGTGAGAGATTTTATACTCATTTTTCATCCTAAGTATTTTATACTTGCTGAATATTTTGGTTCAGATGAGGTTTATTTCAAGGACTCAACATCCACATTTAACTTCCACACTGATGGCCGCCATATTGATGGCTACCATACTAGACATCCTGGTCTAAAGCATAGGAAGAAGGATTGGCTTCTGATGAAGGAAAGGACACTTTTTCCTTGGAAAAATTAAAGAGAGTAAGAGTATACCTACAAGAAAGTTAGAAGATTTGAAGGTTGATGAAAGAGGGAGAAGGGAAAGGGGAATAGGTTTCCATCAAAACAGCCCTCTCCCTTCAAATTTGTCTTATACCTCCATATTATTTTGGTAAGTTGTTGGGCTTCTTGTGTCAACGAAGGTAGTAGTCTTTATACTGGAAAGCCTCCCTTGATAGCTAAAATAAATCCCTTTTTAAGCAAAGCAAGCACTTTTTTACATATTCTCTTTACATACATTTGAAGAGACAGAACAAAGCAAAGGAAGCTATCAAATATTTAAATGCTCACATCCGTAATCAATAATGATAATTGCGACAATGGCAATAATGCACACAGGACCAACCACATCTTCCTGGTGTTGGCAGTTCATAATCCCTCAAACCTATTTTTCACTCAGATAAGGATCAGCAAAAACCCAAGTGTGACTCTGCCAAAGCCTTTTCCTCCTCTTCCTCCAAACCCACGTGTACTTTGAGGTAAATCTAATCCACATGTTTCGGTGCATTTATACTTAACTCATCAAAATGTTGCTTTCTAACACTCTTTGATGGCCAAGAAGTCTTTTCTCCAATCTCTTCTCTTACAAATAGGATGTTGTGGCTGTGAAGAGAGAAGAAACTCAGCCCCCTAAGGCTCAAATTACACTTAAAACTAAGAAATAATGAAATTCGGGCCAAAAAAGCCCTCTTTCCCCACCACATGATTTTTCAACTCTGTTTCATGATGAACAGGCTAGAAATGCAGAGCGAGGCAGCACCAGATACAACCTGAACCAGAAAACATGGCATACTCCTGAAGGATGTTGCTCAGTCAATTCACTTTCCTTTTCTCGAGATTCCCCCTGGCACCCACAGCTCACTGTCCGCACTCCCCCACACCTCCCCTCCGGAAACCAGGCCTCCTTCTCCATTTTTGTCTTCCCAGTGAAAGCTCCATTTCAAATCTTCAGGAAAACAACTCCAGAGCATGAAGAATTTCATGGTCCCGCAAAGAAACTGAAGCTACATTAGGTCAGATGTCGGACGGCTACACCCACCAGCTCCCTTTCACTTAAGACTTTAATTAAAATGACCCTTGCAGGGGGGATTAAAAATAAACACTCATTTATGGTTTCTGTCTGGAATCCAGTCAAGTCTACATGAAAACATTACTTCTGGTTTATTGTCGCTTCCTAAGATACTCTGCCTGGACAGATTTTATTCCTGCCATTTGGAATCAAGACAAATCTTTTGCAGCCCTCACATCATAGACACTGTGATCTTCCCCCATGTTTGTTTCTCTTTGGGAAGCTCCCAGACATGGGCCACTGGGCACATGTCACACTAGCAAGATGGATTCATGACGTCTCCCTGCAAAGGAGCCAACTGTGTAGTCTGGCAGCAGTAACTAGAATGCAACAAATGTCCAAAGATTTGTGTTGAATTAATCTGTATCAACAGAGCTTGTGGATCTGAGGGCCTAGTTTAATAGAAGAGAGGAAGCACATTTATGGTTTACAAAGAAGTGGAAGAAACTGAGGGAGCAGAGAAGAGTGGGATAAAGAGAAAAGCAGAGAGAAGACATCTAGCAAAGTCATCCAGCAAGCGACCCCAAACACTGGCTCTCATCCCACTGAGCGATGAATAGCAATGAACTTCTAGGAGGTTTTGCCAAGGTGACGGTGGACAAGGCCAGATGAGAAGTTTTTGTAAAACGTCCTGACCAAAGGCTGTACTCTTATCTGCTTCCAAAGACAAGGGGAGAAGACCAGCAATGGGCATATGCATTTGGCATATCATATACAAAGAAGACAGAACTATGGAAATATGAGGCACAATCTTTAACCACAAGGGAGGGTTTCCTGTTTTTTCTAGAGACCAGGAGTTCACTAGACCCAGGCTTGAAGGCACAGACAACCAGGGACCACTCCGGGAATGTGAGCAGTGCCTGGAAAAGTGGAGGGAGTCAGTAGCAAGGGCAGTGTGGAGAGGTGGCCCACACTGAGAAACAGCTGCGATGGCTTCAGACTCCTTCAGGTCCACCTGGTGCTCCAGCACCAGCAATCAAGGTCAAGAACGAGAACCCTCGTGGACTTAAGAGGTGCTGGAGTCGGGTCAACACCAGCAGACATGCAGAGGAAAGAGCAGAGAGGCTACAGCAGACTCCTCCACCCTGAGACAGACAAACCTGCTTCCAAGCACAACCTCCTTCAAAATTCTTGAGAATCTGAGGGAAATTGTGAAGGTAGTGTTTATAGAGTAAGCCCATGAAGTCATGTCCTAACCACTCCAGATATTAAGAAAGCAAAACACAGTTCTTTAGAAAGCCCAGAAACTTGTAGGTGACAGGAATAATGCCACCTTAGAAGCCCAGACAATTGGTCATAACCCTTATCTAAACGAGCACTTTAGAAGGTTTCCTCTGCCTTTGATGCCACTCTGTCATCCTCTGGGATCATTTAGAATCTTTGCCCAGAATAAACAGGTCAGAATGGAGGTTGACTTGTATTTTTTAAAATATAAAGAAGAAGGAAAAACTTGGGTAACTTGAGTGACACTCTGAGACCTCCAGCCTGGTGGGTAATCCTTCCATTAGAATAAGAAAGGAAGAGGCCAAGTTATCTTTATTCACAGACGATATGACCCCTTACACCGAGGACTCCTGAGACAACCACAAGACTTCAACAGGGTAGCATAAAATCAATATACAAACTTCAATAGCATTCAATAAGTCCACCAACAAAGACAGGAAAGCATTTCCATTTGCAGTAGCTTCAAAAAATTAAATACCTAGGAATCAACCTACTCAAGGAAGTAAAAGACTTCTGTAATGAAAATTATAGAACTCTGAATAAAGAAATTGAAAAAGACATTAGAAAATGGGAAAGATGTTCCCTGTTCCTGGGTAGGCAGAATTAATACAGTCCAACAGACCATATCACCAAAGGTAATCTATAGATTTAATGCACTCCTTATTAAAATAACAATATTTTTCACAAAGCTTTTTTTAAAAAAATCCTAAAATGTGTATGGAACAGAAGAGGCCCAGAACAGCTAAAGCATTCCTAAGCAAAAAGAGCAACAAAGGAGGCACCCTGATCCCAGATTTCATGTTATACTACAAAGCTACGGTAATAAAAACAGCATGGCATTGGCACAAAAATAGACATGTAGATCAGAAGACAGAGAAGCAGCCTCATATCCCTTCAGCCATCTGACGTTTTTCACAAAGGAGCCAAAAATGTACCGTAGAGGAGACAGCCTCCTTAACAAATGGTGCTGGAAGACTGGTCATCTACATGCAGAAGATTGAAAATAGACACAGTTTCTCACCTGTACTAAAATAAAATTGAAATAGATCAAAGACTCAGACATAAAATAGAAATTTCCAACTGCTGGAAGATAACACAGGGGAAACACTGGAAGCCATAGTCACAGGCAAGTTCTTCCTGGACAGAATGCTAAGAGCACAGGAACTAATGTCAAGAATCAACAAATGGGACACTATTAATTAAAAAGTTTCTGCGCAGAGAAGGAAATAACCAACAGACTAAAGAATGTACAGTACAGGAGAAAAATTTCCAGCTAACAGAGGATTAAGATCCAGGGGCCATATGTATATTTCTATTGATAATTAAGATTATATATCTGGGATGGCACTGATTCCATGACTTAAAACAAATATGCTTATTTCTCGAGGATGTGGAAATATTTTGAATTTCCCAGAAAGACAAAGGATCTTACTTGAGCTAAGAAATTCATAACAGAAATGTAAAGCGACCTCTGAGTGACGAATGTAAAACCACATGAGAAGCAGCACAGGACCGGCCCTGCTTTCCCTTGTGCTCTGTAAGAAACATCCACAGCATTGGGCTCAGACCTGCACACTTGGCGGGCAGCAAAGTGTGCACCTGACTGTTGATCAATCAAATCACACCAAGTTGTGCAGAAGTGGGTCATGCACACATGTGCATGTGTTCGCACACACACACACACGCACCACTCTGCAGTCAAGTTAATGCTTCTTTACTTGACATTATCGTTAGTATGTTTCCCAGATAAGTAAAGCTCATTCATTGAAAGTTACACACGTCCCTCCAACTTTTTAAACAGAAAGTTCTCAGTGTGGTATATAAACTGTAAATAATGATTCATAAAGGCGCTAATTATGAGAGTCAGTCATTTGCCAGGGCCTTGGATTCTGCTGCCCTCTCCTAGCAGCACTGGGTTATTTGTTGTTGTCAGACTCCTTTCGAAACAGCAGATGCAGAGCTCCCTTTCCTCAGCACCTAATATCTACTGGCAGCTTTTGTCCCCGGAATATAATCTGAAAGTTGGCTCCAGATGGATTCACATGTCAGTGTGAGTTTATACATTTGCATAAAAATAAATCTTTCAGTATCTCTATTCATCACCTCAATTCAATTCTTAAGGACACAAAAATGACTCCTTCTGTGGGTTTGCCAGGCTGCTCCCTACCCACATACCCTATGTGGAACTCCAGACCTACTTAACCAGCCCAGGCAGCCTGTCCTCCACAGCCCTGTTCAAAACCCAGGGGATTTAGCTCAGTGGTGCCAGTGCAAGCTCCAAATTCGAATCCGGTACCACACACCACAATGCCAGGCGTGGTGGTTCATGCCTGTAGTCCCAGCACTCAGGAGGCAGAGACAGGAGGATTGCTAGGAGTTCAAGGTCAGCCTGGGCTACATAGTGAGCTCAGGGCCAGCCTGAACTACAAAGCAAAACCCTGTCTCAAAAAAAGTAAAAAAAAAAAAAAAAAAAAAAAAAAAAAAAAAAAAAAAAAAAAAAAAAAAAAAAAAAAAAAAAAAAAAAAAAAAAAAAAAAAAAAAAAAAAAAAAGCCAGAGAATCCACCAAATCTCACCGTGAGGAAGAGCTGACTCCATTAAAGAACAAGATCAGATAAATAAAACTCAAAGGACAGAAATATGTCTCAAAAGTGTAATTAGTGTACACAGAGAATTTTAAGACAACAATGTCTGCAGGTCCATTCCTTGAGCTTTTTAGGAGAGAACACAGAAAGTGATCAAAGAGAGAATGAGTAAGCTTTCACTTCCCCTCCCAAAAGTTCTACCTCCCTGTTTCCTCTTATCATCTATACTTATATTTCTCTTTAATTTAAGCGTCCATATGCTCACCGCTAGTATATAGAAATACAATTGTTTTTGTATGTGTGTCCTGTATTCTGTAACCTTGATGAAATGATTTACTCGTCATAAGAGGATTCCTGTGTAGATTCCTTTGGGTGTTTACGTAGACGATCATCTCATTTGCAGGCAGGCAGTTTATTTACTTCCTTTCCAGTCCACACACTTTAATTCTGTCCACGCCCCCCCGGCTCTGGCTGGCCCCCCAGCACTTCACGGTGGAGCGGTAAAGACGGACATCATCACCTGCTCTCCATCCTTAAGGGGGAAAGGGTCACATCTCGTTATCAATGGCAGCCGCAGGGTTTTCTGTTTTTCCATAGACAATCTTAAGTCAGGAAAGTTCCCTCTATTCCCGTTTCTGGAGAGCTGTTGTCATGAGCAAGTGTCTTTTTTATTTTTTTGTGAGAGAGGGTCTCGCCTTGTAGTTCAGGCTGGCCCTGAGCTCACTATGTAGCCCAGGCAAGCGTCAAACTCAGCAATCCTCCTGCCTCTGCCTCCTGAGTGCTGGGATGACAGGCGTGAGCCACCGCGCCCGGCAAGTGTCAAATTTTATCAAATGTTCTTTACAGATCTTGTGTTAGTCTCATGATTTTTTTTTTCTCTAGCCTGTTCATATAGTAAATACGACTGATTAATTTTCAAGTAGTAAAACAGCTTCACTTCCCTGGAAGGTACACGGTTTATTGAGTCAAATGGGTTGCAGCGTCTCTGGGCTTGGCTAAGCCATCCTTTCCGGTCCTCACTTGCTGGGGATGTTGCCTGGCTGGACTGGATGTCTACACTGGCAAAGGCGCTGGACTGTGATACTGGGGAAGTCGCAGCTCGCAGCGTCCTGCAGAGGATGGCAGTACAGATGGACCAGGCCGGAGCGAAGAGGGAAAGACGCCCGCAGTGCTGCCTCAGGCCCAGCGAGCAGCACCAGTCAGCCGTCAGCCGTCAGCTCCCTCTGGAGCATATGTAGCTGGTCATGCTATGTGTTCCCACAAACAAGCAAACCAGAGAGAGAGAGGGCGTCAGACCCTTGGTGGAATGTGGTACTCGGCCACCAAAATATTCACATCAGCTCACTTTGCCTTGCTATATATTCTGAGGTCTCATTCTGCCTTTTTATTTGTGTGGAATAAATCCTCTTCATCCAATCCCAGACTTCACTGTCTTCATTAAGGGTAAATCGTAAAAATGCCCATGGACCTTGAGCACAGCTAACAGGCTAGGATACCGTGTCTGAAATGTGGAAACTATTCCCTCCAGCCCAAAGTCTCTGGAATAAGTGAGTGGCCTGGAAAACAAACAGCCAAGATTGGAGTATGTAGGGTCCTCCCCTAGGCCCAGGGCCTCCCAGGAAGCCAGAAAACAGGCAGAGAGATCTCCGTGACAAGCGGGGGGCCACCTATAAATCTGATTCACATGAGTCACCAAGACAGGAATTTATATATGTCTAGGAAAGTCGAAAAAAAAACATGTTTAGAACTTTAGGGGAAAAAAGGGGCCCAACTTTCTATTTTTCTTTCCTGCAATAGTGTTTCTCAAATTTTTTTTCACTATACTCCCCATAAGGAGAAGCATTTCTTGCCTAACGGTGCCCCTGGGCCCCTCCACCCATGAAATTCGGATAGCACAAGGAGACGGTGCATGTCTTTATGTTGTCAGGTAAAGTTGAGCTTTAGAGGCCCACAAACCGTTGGAGAATGACTTCCTGCCCCGGCTGGCTTTCCCACCTGGGGCGCCAGCATGACCCCCGCTGAGCCCAGATGAGTGTCTCCATTCTTCAAGAGGAGTCAGCACGGTGAGCTGCAAATGTCCAACCCTATGCTCCTGGTGGGAGCTCTGTCCTTTCTCCCCTCCCAAGCTCAAGGTAGGCTGCACTTGGGGTTGGAGTGCCAGGGCGGGGCAGGACAGCAAGACATTGTTGGCTGTCACAGTCAGCCATCGGCTCCCAGTGGAAGGCAGAAGGATGGAAGGGACACTTTTAGATGAATGCTGTAACTTTTCCAGTCTTCTCCTTGGCTGATCTGGTTTGTTATCTGTGAACTCGGTGTGATTCAGGAGTGGTTCTAACAGCCCATTTAGAGTAGCGACTGTAGGCAGAGGTGGCCTCCAGGGACACTAGGTCACATTTTTCATTTACCCTTCAGCCGGTGGATTTATCTACTTGCTTTGATGTCCCAAACTGCTTTGGTTTCTAGCAATATCATGACCCTGAGTCCCAATCACCCTTTCAGACCCCAAACCCAGAGCCCTTAACACAGACAAGATCTATTTTCCACATTCCCCGGACCCAGGAAGTATCGAGGGGCAGCCCTCATCTCTTCTAGGGCTTTCTATACCATCTCCTTTCAGGCTTCTTTCTGCTCTCACCTATAGGCTCTCCAGCATTACAGACAGGGAACAAAATGTCCAACTTTGTCTTCTTGGACTAGCTCTCCAGTTTCTGCATGACACTTGCGCGTGGTTCTCTTGATGTCTTCACCCTTTGAAGGGCCCTGGGAAGGGAAGGGAAAATAGTGCCAAGAGCCCAGGCTTCCTTAGAAAGGGGGTTGGGGAGTGGTAGAAGCCACACTTCCTGCTAAGCCCAGTGTTGATATCTGAACAAGCGATGACAAGAAAATAGGACCCTCTTTTCCCTCCTCCTTTCCAAAGCCCTTGGTTCCTCTCCCCCCATAATAATGGATTGCAAGTATACCCTCCGGTTGTTATGGCAACAGATCTGGCCAGCACCCCACCTGACTTAACTCCTTTGCTCATTTCCAGTCATCTCACCCTCTGGGTCTCTGTCCATAGTAACAAGACAGGAAATCTGACCGGCTCTGTCTGAGCAGAGGTTCATTACTCATTTGACCAGACATGGACAGGCTAGCAGGTCACCCAATAAAAACATGAATTCCTAGGCCAAATATCCATCAGGACCCATAGTCAGGATGACCATCGTTAGCCAGGCCAGGCTGAGGCACCTGGCAAGTGAAAAGTGGGGTTACTAAGGGTCCCCTCGGGCAAGGGGTATAAATGGGATCCACCCTGAGTAGACCAGGAAACTCTTTTACCCTAACTAGGCAGGGTACATCCCCAAAAAGGAAGACCAGATAAGTATACCGGCTCCACTTGAGCTACAGTGGAGCACAAAATAGCCCTTGGGGCAGAAACTTAGTTCTGTATCTTTATATCTCGGGAGTCTAATACAGTGTCTGATGGATGGTACTCCACAAACACCAACTGAATGAATAAAATGCAACAAAGCCCATGATCTTGTTAGAGAAGAGGTAGTTTTTACAAGTGAATTTAAAGCTTTTTTTTTTCCTTAAAAAAATAATTATTCATTCAGGAGGCAGAGTCAGGAGGATTGCTGAGTTCGCGGCGGCTTGCCTGGGCACCGTAGTGAGCTCAGGGCCAGCCTGAACTACAAAGTGAGACCCTGTCTCAAAAAGCAAAAAACTAAAACTAAAAATAATTATTCACTTTGAGAGGTACCTTTCTGGCCTTGTGAATCCAGTTGCCCGTTGCCTAGGTAATGGGATACTTTTGTGTGTATATATATATATCTTCTCTCCCCATCTCTCCTTCACATTCGACACTGGTTTTTATCTCTTTAAATCCTCACACCTATTGTATTACTCTGTTGTGTCTTGGGCTAGGGACATTGTTTCACCTTCTTTCTCCTTGTAAGGCTATGTGGCTGTAATTAACACACAGGTGGGTGGAGCTATGCCAATTTCTCCTGGAGGCACAGCCCGTTGCCCCAGCACCCATACATCCTGCTCCAGCCCCCCAAAGACAAGCTCTGATTCCAGGCATTCTCCTCCCTAGATGGGAATGCCTGAATCTAATACAAAAAGCCTCAGTGTATTTAACTTGGCTTTCCAGAGTTGCCCTGCAAAGTCTAACTTACTGAGAACAGGAGAATGATGCCAGCAGTGTTCTCGACAGCATCAGTGTAGACGTACATTAGCCACTGGTCAGTGACAACAGGATACACCCCACTCTGTCTCTGCCAACCTCAGGCTCCTGGAATTTCCCGGAGGGCTTGTAGCCTCAAAAATTCAATAAACAGTCCAGTTGTTTATTGGAGAGTGCCCTGGTCTCTCACCCGCCACTGCTCGCCACGGCCCTGGGTGGCCTGACCACCTTGCTTTAAGGCTGGGGAAAACTGCAAATTCAGGTTTATTCAGCACAGAGAACTGTCATCTGTCAGAAGAAAAAGAGCAAAAGGAGCCTCAAGAGATTCGCCCGGGTATGAAAATATGATAAGGGAAAACAGGATTGTAGGTTCTGTTTTGCATCCAGACCATTTTGTGATAGTTGAAGCTCATACAAATACCATTTTTCAAGCCACAAGTTAGCAAACGGAGGCCTGTGGGGTAACTCTGGCTGGCTGCTGGTTTTGCAAATAAAGATTTATTGGAACACAGCCACTCCCACTAGTTTACACACTGTCTACACGGGTTCAGGCTACAAAGTAGAGTGGAGGAGCTTCAACAGACCATATGTGGCCTATGTATTCAACACCCAGCGCTCTACTGAAAAGCTGGCCAACCTCTGTTTCTGACTAATATTGACACAGTTACTTTCTTCACTAATCTACCAGGAGGATAATTATATAGCAGTGCAGGAGAGGGACACAGGACTCTCCTACAAAACACAGAAATGTGCCCTTGTTTCTCTGCAGCAAGAGCATTCCCTGGAGCGGGAGGGAAGGAAGGCGTGAGTCCTGACGCCATGTTGTGGGGCACAGGGCAGAACCACGTGCAGCCAGTGCCTCAGAGTTTTCCTCCGTGCATGGGGACAGCCTCACACCTGGCTCGTTCAGCGGCAGTGAGGGTTCAATGGTTCATACCAGGGAAGACGAGAGCATAGCATGTGCTATGGCCTGACGGCCACCTCAGGGACACGGGCTCAGTGAACCTGTGGCTGTTCCACACACGTGGGGTCCCACTGAGCACACAGAGTCCCGAAAGGGGCAGGCAGGAGAACACAGAAAGCAGGCTCGAAATGCATCTTGCCATTTACTAGGATCTGAGCACAGCCTGATCACCCCTCACATGAAGTGCTTGGGACTGGAGGTGTGCTGGGTTTCAGATTTTTTTTTTTTCTATTTAGAAATCTTTGTCTATGCACAGTGAGGTGTGTTGGGAATAGGACCTGTCTAAACAAATGCTCGTTTATGTTTCATACACTTTATATCCACAGACCGGAGGTCCTTTGGGGGCAGGTGTTTAATAATGTGTCCGAAACAAAGTTCTTGGGTGTGGAATTTTCCACTTTCAGCCAGGTTAGTGGAACATGTCAGATTTCAGGTTTCCAGTTCAAGCAGGTACAGCCTGTATCTATACCTTGTTTTTCCTAAAATCCATTCATAGCAATTTGTGAACTGGACACCCTGGAACACAGCCTCCGAGGAAATCCATACTGACTTTGTGGGCAAGAACAATGCTTGGTCGTGCTGGAATCTGGCGGATGCCCCGTCTTCCAGGACCCAGGTGTCTCCAATCCCTCTCAGCTCCCATGGGCTCCTCGTGACAGGGTAGAAGCCCCACCTGGGCTCAGCCCCCGACCTTTGCAGGGAACACTGTAAATTAGTGGCTATCCACACATACTTGTGGGCCATAGAGTCAGATACATGAAGTTTAAAAAAAGGCCACTTTGGGGCCGGAGATCTAGCTCAGTGGTTCCGCCGCCTGCCTCACAAGTGCAAGGTCCTGAGTTTGATCCCGGTAACCACATACAGTGCTGGGTGTGGTGACCCACGCCCACCAGCCATCAATACCACATACCACAGTGCCGGGCGTGGTGGCTCACGCCTGTCATCCCAGCACTCAGGAGGCAGAGGCAGGAGGATTGCTGAATTACAGGCTTGCCTGGGCTGCATAATGAGCTCAGGGCCAGCCTGAACTACAAAGCAAGACCCTGTCTCAAAAAAAAAAAAAAAAAAAAAAAAAAGAAGAAAAGGCCACTTTGGGTCTGAAAACAGGACAGCTAATCACACCGCTGCGCAAAGCAAACTCCAAACAGAACCGGAGAAATCTGCCCCAAGCACCAGCACCACACGGCCTCTTGACAGGGCAGCTGAATCAATTAGCCTAATTAAATGAGGTGGAAAATTACCCCCACAAGTAAGTTCCCATGAAAGGCAGCCTTAATTTGGTGTAAGAGAAAGCAAACAGCTCTCGCCTGTGTCTTGCCAGGGTCTGTGGTTGTAGAATAATTGGCAATTTATGGACGTGTGTGTTTTAAGGCCGGGGTACAAATATGTTTTTGTTGACAAGCAGCAGAGGCTGTCCCTGGTTTTTAAAAAATGGTATCTAATTAAGGGACGGCATAATTGTGTATGTGTTGGCAGGAATGCCCCGTGTGGCTGCAAACCTAGGGACCCACTCGGCCACCAGGGTCAGGCCGTGATGCCCACGGAGCAGCTGCTCACACAGTCCCGTGGCACGAACTCCAAGCCAGCTCAGAGACGATGACCAAGTCCCCACCCTCATGAGGGCTCCATCTAAAAGCAACAGGAAAGGCAGGGTATGAGGCCAAAATAAAAAGCACCTTTGTCTCACCGGGCGTGGTGGCTCACACCTGTCATCCCAGCACTTGGGAGGCAGAGACAGGCGGATTGCTGAGGTCCAGGCTTGCCTGGGCTACATAGTGAGCTCAGAGCCAGCCTGAACTACAAAGTGAGACCCTGTCGCAAAAAAAAAAAAAAAAAAAAAAAAAAAAGCACCTTTGTCTCAAGGAAGCCACTGGGGGCCAGGAGATGACCCAGGAGAGGGGTCATTGGAGAGCAGGAAGTTGACCAAATGTACCTGAGAGGACGAGAAAAGCGGACAACATGAGGTGCCCCATGCCTGCGACTAGGGCCCCAATCTGTCTCCAGGAGCTTAGGGTCCTGGGAGGTGCAGAAAGGGGCACCCTCAAACCAGCACATCCTCTGCCCGCAGTGACCCTCCTCCTCATGCAGTATAACTTTGATAAGCTTAACTGCTTAAAACCCAAAATTCACTTGTGTGTCATCCTCCAAGCTCTCTTCCCCAACAGGGACCCAACATGAGGAAACCCCCAGCTCATCTGGGGGACTCAGATTAAAATGTTAAACCGAGCACAGGACGCGAACTCTCCCTAGAGCCCCGGGGGCTCTCTGAGCCCACACACCTCCAGGAGCAAAGCCCCACGGCTGCCCCTCCCCCCGCGTCCCCGGTTCCCCCAGCGAGGGCAGCCCTGAGCTTATACCGACCCACGTCCTCATCGGCCCAGCTCATCCCCTTCTGGGCTGCTGGAACCCCAGGCAGGTTCTGACGCCGTCTTTCCCCCAGCGAGGGACAGGCTCGGGAGGACCCAACCCCCCGCAGACCCTCGAGAGAGGGCCCGGCACGTAGGGAGAGGCCAGCACGGGCCACGGGCCCGAGCAGCGGCGCAGGGCCGGCCGTCAGGAGAATCGTCCGCGGCGGGCGCAGAGGAGCAGCAGCTGGGTCCTAAGCCTGACGCGGGATCCGGCTGAGGCTGCACCTGGTGCTGCACGGGCTGCACGCGGAGCCCGCGGACCCGCACCTGACCGCAATCATCCAGCGCGCGCTCCAGTGGGCCCACCTGTGCAGCTGCGCAGACGCTATAAAAGGACGGCAGTGAGCATCCGCCCCTCCGCCGGCCTCTCGTCCTCTCGCGCGCGCCGGTCCGCCCTGCACGCAGGATGTCTTTCTCCTCTTTCTAATGCACTCTTCTTTATTTTTTTTTCTACTCTTAAAAGGGGGAAGAAAAAAAAGCCCTAGTAATCTTTCATAGCCGTCACCAATAGGTCACTAAGAAATCTGGATAAACCCTGCCAGCCTCGAGCTCTATCCTGGGGCGAGCAGACAAGGGCCTTGAGGGGCTGAGGCCTGGCCACCCGGTGCACACCAAGAACGCAGGGCTCAGTCTGGGAGGGGAGCTTAAGATCAGTGTGCAGCCTGGGGAAGAGGGGGTACAGGAAGGGGGCTGAATTGGGTGAGTGGGGGGAAGAGGGGGGAAAAGGGGAGGGGGGAGAAGAGGCGGATAAGTTGTGGAGGGGGGGAGCCCTCTGCCCTTCACAGTGGCTCCCCTCGGGCTGCCCGGCACCTGGGAGGGTGCTACCCGGAAGTGGAAAGCGTCGCTGAGCGCAATAGCCGTTTGCCCTGTGCTCGGCGCCCGTCCCTGGCGTCCTGTCCCTTGGCTGAGACTTGAGGCTGCGGAGGCCTCGGGCACTCGGTGCCTGGTCTCTCCTAGGAGCTATGTGGTGACTTTTTAAACTGATTT
>PVIC010020489.1:0-29475 GCA_004025085.1 Thryonomys swinderianus
GGACCTGGATTTTTTGGCTTGTTTTCTTGCAAAAGTACCTTCCAGTTCCAGATGTAACTGGAGAATTAAGGTGCTAAGCAGAGCTCTCAACAGAGTAAGGAGCCAGTCAAAGCCTTGATAGTACCTGATGGTTGGGTTAGGACCATGAGTAGCCATCTTAGTGGAACAAAGATGAACCCAAAATTATAGGTGAGTCCTAGGGGGTGATGTAGTTCTTCAAAGGAATGGAAGCTTCTCTTCAAATCCTCTTGATTTCATCATGGATTATGAGGATGTGGAATACTGTTACTGGCCCCAGTCTTCTGCCAGAAGTGAACATAGTATATGCTCTATAAAAATGACAGCATCATTTTTCCTTTGTCTTCTGGCTAAGATCAATTGAAAGAGACAGCGTTATCAGAAATCTCAAACTATCTCCTCAATTTTTCAGTTAAAGGTATAGGCCTTAATCAAATAAAAAAGGAAAAACTATCACCTGATAGTTCTGCCTTTAATAATTTCACCTAATAAAAATTTTCTGAGTTGCACATTAAGTTTTATGAAGAGAAATACTCATTATACAGGTGTGTGTAATATTGTTTGTAAAATTTCCAAAAATCGAAATTCATTAGATGAATGGCTTTTATTAGAACACTATTCAGCCACTGGAGTCATGAAGAATTTTTAATAACACATGTAGCATATTGCATTTTGCATAGATGAAACTATCTTTCATCCTAGGTGTTCTTCCACAATGCAACCTTGCTGCTCCTTTTAAAGGGTAGGATCTATTTATTTCCTTTAACATGATTGGGTGCCCTAAGACATGAAATGATAAGCAAAGCAAAATTACTGTCTTAAACCAGTAAGTTTTGATGTAGTATGTTATACAATACTGAGCAAGTGGGGAAATGCATAGCAATGTTTTAGAAACATTGAATGAAAAACATGTTGTGAAAGAATGTGCACTGTGTAATTCCATTTAGAAAGTGTAGATGTGTACCAGATGAAAGATCAGAAGGGTTTAGGGCAAAATGTAGCACAAGTTATTTTGGATGGCAGGATTACCATGCTTCTTATCCCCTTCTTGTAGCTTGCCTTATTTCTCAGTTTTGGGTTTTTGTATTAAAGAATAAAATAAAATTATGTTCTTGAAAATATTTTGAGGGTAGATTTATGCTCACGGTGCTGCTTTACCTAAAAAGAACAAGATACAGTCTCTACTCCTTGGACCTCATGTTTCTAAGAAGAGATATTGGCAAGACAAACCATTCAGTTTATCTTTTTATTTTTTCTCACTACTCTGTAAAACAGAAGGGTTGGTTTTCTTGGCTGTTGGGATTTGGGGATTGGACTCCACTGCTGTTCATGACTCCTTCTGGGGAGGCTGACGTGTCCCTTGGTTGGGCGGGTCTCTGAGTAGGCAGGTCCGTGTGCAGAGAGAGGTCTACAGGTAGGAAGGGTGAGGCTCCTGTCCCCAACCCTGAGGACACTAAATGGGACCATACTTGCCTTCTGCTCTGGCCCTCCGTGAGGGACTAGGAGGAATGTGGAAATCAGTCATCCCTCTTGGAGCTGGCTGCTTCAGTGCGAAAGCCTCCTTAGAATGGAATAATGGTTAAGAAGTCTATCTGGCCATGTGCTCCAGCCATATTTCCAAGTTCCTCCTTGCAAGCATTAAGACTGATGTATCCATCCTTCCCTGAACATCTGTTTATCTACTATTTTGAGCACTTCAAATGGGGAATTCAAACAATTTAAATATAAAGATTAATGATTGGTAATTATCTTCAAAATGTAGCTGGCAGGAGGATTTCAAGTTCAAGACCAGCCTGGACTACTTAGTGAGACACTGACTCAAAATAAAATTTTAAAAAGGCCTGGGGATATAGCTTGGTGATAGTACATTTGGCTAGCATGCATGAGGCCTACAGAAACACACCCAAAGCACTATATATAAATAAACATAACTTAATTTTACATATGCAAAAATATGCCTACGTAAAAGTGAATTATTTATATCACATATCACAAAAATCAGGGAAGATAGCACATCAAAATATCCAATAGTGGTATTTGTCCACATTAGGATTATGTGTCCATTTGTTTATACTCTGTCATGTGCTGCACAATTATGAATTATTTTTGTAATCCACAAAAAGATAAAAAATTTTTAATAAGTTAAGTGCTATTCTCTGAGATTGCTCCATAATAATAGTTCTGAGATCTATACCTATTTATTGTTTGTGCTACTTTTAGAACCAGTAAAAATTTTGCATCCTTTTTCTTAGAGGAGGAAGGATGCCAATTTTCAAAGCTAAAATCCTGGGATAATCAGAAGAGGCTTGTAAGTTTGGACCTAGAGTAGGCCAGGGAGGGGAAAGTGCTCGGCTTCCTTCCATCCCATGAGCCCATGCAGAATTTGGAGTCATCTGTGTTGTCTGGTTAAATATCCATCAGGGTCTGGTCAGGGGAACAGAAAAACAATTCTCAGAGAATTTGATAAAATAACTTATTTAGACAGATGTCAGAAAACTGAATAACCAGAAAGTAAATGATGGTGTCACACAGAGGTCAGAACTGTGGGTGACAGCCGCCATCCCTACCGCTGGGGATGGTTGGAAGAGGAAGACTGGTCTCACACAGCTCCATGACGTGCACCTCCGTGACATAGTAAAATGTCAAATAGGAAGTCATGTGTTTTGATATTTACTACCTTTGTTGTTGCCTTTTTATGGCCTCATGCCTGCTAAGCACCTACTATAACCGAGCCATATTGTCAGCTCTTTTGTTGGTTTTAAGAAATGTCTTTATTTTGAAGTATTCATAGACTTAGGAGTTGTAACAATATTCCTGTACCTACCATCCAGCTCACTCCAATGGTGACATCTATACATTACCAAAACTAGGAAGTAGATGGAACAATTCAATTAATTTGATTAATTATAGAGTTGGGTTTAACTCATTTGTACATGTACTCCATTTTTTTTGTTTTGTTTATTGAGACAGGGTCTCGCTTTGTAGTTCAGGCTGGCCCTGAGCTCACTATGTAGCCCAGGTAAGCCTGGAACCTGCCTCTGCCTCCCGAGTGCTGGGATTACAGGCATGAGCCACCATGCCCGGCACTGTGGTATGTGGTATTGATTGTTGGTGGGCATGAGTCACCATGCCCAGCATTGTATGTGGTTACCGGGATCAAACTCAGGGCCTTGCACTTGCGAGGCAGGCGCTGGAACCACTGAGCTGAATCTCTGGCCCCATGTACTTTATTTTTAATGTCACAATTCAGTGATGTTATATTACATATATTGGTTTTAAAGTCTATAATCCAAACTATTGGCACCAAGGAGTACCCTGGTCCTTTACCCTTGTAGTTCTCCTTCTCCTTCTTCTGCAAAGTAGCCTTTGTTTTTGCTCTCTATAATTTTAAATACTATTTGTGTGCTTATAAGTGTTATGGATTGAGTTTGTCTCCTGAAAAATGTATGTTGGAGTACTTACTCCCAGCATCTCAGTAAATGACCTTATTTAGAGATAGTTTTTTTTTTTTTTACTACAGAGGTGATTAATTTAAAATGAGCACATTAGGATGAACTCTTATATAAAGAGGAGAAATGTGGAGACAGGAGGAGAGGGAGACAAACCAACAGAAACACACCAACACCAAGTCATCGGAGAATGAGGCAAAGGTCAGGGTGATATTTTTTTGAAGTGAAGAATGCTAAAAATTGCCAACAACTGGCAAAATCCAGGAAAGAGTCGTGGAAGAGATTCTCAGACTCAGAAAGAACCAATCCCAGAGACATTTTGATTTTGGACTTCCAGCCTTGATCTCAGACTTAACCATGAAGTTATCGTCTCATCACTGGGATACAATCCCCAACATCTACAATTTAGCGGAAGAGAGGTTTATGTTGGTTCATGTTTCAGAGGTTCATTCCCATGTTTGGCAGGCTTATGCACAGAAACACTACCGCAGAAGGGGCGAGGCAGAGAAAAACTACTCACATCATGGTGGCCAGGAAGCAGAGAGAGAAGGGAAGAGCCAGGGGCTGGCTGGGAACATAACCCTCCAGATCACAACCCTGTGACCAGCCTCATTCAACCAGGCTCCAACTCTTAAGAATATGTTTAGCTGTAGCACCATTATAATTCAATCACCTTCCAAAAGCTTCACCTATGGGTGCCTAATGATCTGGGTGGAATCTAGATATAAAGAGTTAAGAGTGAGAGAGTTCATTTCTCTTGTTTATTGAAGGTCACAAACTCATTTTACCTAACAAAGTGAACTCATTGGGTA
Source organism: Thryonomys swinderianus (assembly GCA_004025085.1). Classification (NCBI taxonomy): domain Eukaryota; kingdom Metazoa; phylum Chordata; class Mammalia; order Rodentia; family Thryonomyidae; genus Thryonomys; species Thryonomys swinderianus. Next base: position 4,280 of record PVIC010020489.1, read on the forward strand.
AGACATGAAATTGAAAGGAAAGGGCAAAAGCAAACAATAAGAGCCAAGAACAAAAGAACACCATGACAGGTATAAATCAGTCCATGTCTGTCATAACTATTAATGTCAATGGATTCAATGCACCAATTAAAAGGCACAGACTGGCAGAATGGATTAAGAAGCAACATCCTACAATATGCTGTGTACAAGAAACACACCTAATTCAGAAAGAGAGCCATAGACTGAAAGTAAAAGGTTGGAAAAAAATTCTCCATGAAACAGGAAACTGCAAAAAAGTGGGAGCAACTATCCTATTTTCAGACAAAATAGATTTCAAATCAAAGCTGATTAAGAGAGACAAAGAAGGACATTACATACTTGTACAGAGAACAGTCCATGGGAAATAGATGACAGCCATAAATATTTATGCACCAAATTCCAGTGCACCCAAGTATATAAAACAATTATTAATGGTGATCAAAAGCCAGATAAGCACTAATACAATAGTAGTAGGGGACTTGAATACCCCATTGCCACAGCTGGACAGATCAATTGGACAAAAAAATCAACAAGGAAATAATTGAATTGAACCAAACCATGGAACAAATGGACTTCATAGCTATCTACAGAGTATTTCACCCTACAAAGTCAGAATACACATTCTTCTCGGCTACTCATGGGTCATTCTCCAAAATAGACCACATGCTAGTTTGTAGAGCATGTTTAGGTAAATGTAAAGGAATTGAAGTTATCGCCTGTATACTATCAGACCATACTGCCTTGAAATTGGTGCTGAATAGCAAAAGAATTCCAAGATTCTCACAAACACATGGTAATTGAACAATACTGTGCTGAAGAGCCAATAGGTCACAGAAGAAATTAAAGAAGAGATTAAACAGTTTTTACAATTAAATGATAATCCCAGTACAATATACAGGAATTTATGGGATACAATGAAAGCAGTTCTATGAGAGAAATTCATAGCAGTGTATGCCTACACCAGGAAAATAGAGCAAGCTCAAGTAAACAATCTAATGCTGAACCTCAAGCTTCTATAAAAAGATGAGCAAGAAAAACCCAAAGCTCGAACTAGGGAGGAAATTATAAGGATCAGAGCAGAAATTAATGCAATCAACAAATCAGAGTTGTTTCTTTAAAGGGTAAACAAAACTGACAGACTCTTAGCAACATTATCAAACAAAGAAAGGAAAAGGCTCAAATCATGCTATTAGGAATGAAAAGGGGGACATTACCACAGATCCAGCAGAAGTCCAGAGGATATTAAATGCCTCCTTTGAAAATCTGTACTCCAATAAGATGGAGAACATAGAAGAAATGGATAGATTCCTAGACACATATGAACTTCCAAAGTTGAACGAAGAAGATATAAAAATGTTAAACACCCCAATATCAATCTTTGAAATTGAAAATGTAAAAAAAAAAAAAAAAAAAAAAAAAAAAAGAAAAAAACACCCCTACTGACAAAGAAAAGCCTTGGTCCTGATGGCTTTACTGCTGAATTCCACAAAACTTTCAAAGAAGAGTTAATGCCACTATTTCTCAAACTCTTTAATGAGAGTGAAAGGGAAGAAGTGCTCCCAAATACATTCCTGGAAGCAACCATTCCTCTGATTCCAAAAGCAGAGAAAGACCCAACCAAAAAAGAGAACTACAGGCCACTCTCCCTAATATACACTGTTGCAAAAATGCTCAACGAAATACTGGCAAATAGAATACAAAGAATCATTTATCTTGTTTAAGAACCTTGCTTTTAGTATTTTTTTGCAGCAACCCCAGCAAATCATTAAAGTATATTTATATAATGTATTTCTTTATAACTGTGGTTAAAATTGGTTCACAAAATTTCTGAAATTCTCTTGAGCTAGTATAAACTTGCTCCAACCCATCCATGCAAGAAAGGATCATAATGAAAGTATTTCCAGGAATGTGGAAAAAACTAGAAAATAGATACAATGGAGCTTATGGAGTGAGGAACTATTGCTAGGGTGATACTGAAAGAAACAGGAAGTAAAGAAAAAGAGCAAGTCCGACTTCCTCCTCCAGTCATCCAGCCTTGATTTGGTGCTCACTTATTTTCTGAGGCAATAAGGATCCAACGGGCAAAGGGGGATGGGGCTTGCAGAGCCCCAAGAAGAGAATAAAGGATAGATGAGGAGCTGAAAAACAGTAGGTTGGTCTTCAAGCAAATTGTAATTTTGGACACTATTCTAGGGAAACTTTTAGTCTCTTATATTTAGTATAGATTTTGTGGGACTTCTTTTGGCCTAGGAAGTTATTTAACCAAGGAGATATATTTATGTCTACTTATATTTTTTACTTATTTTGAGAGACTTATTGCATGTACTTTATTTTGACAGTCTTTGTTTTTTTAAAAATCCTTTTTTTTTTTTTTTTTTTTTTGAGACAGGGTCTTGCTTTATAGTTCAGGCTGGCCCTGAGCTCCCTATGTAAGCCAGACAAGCCTCGAACTCAGCAATCCTCCTGCCTCTGCCTCCCGAGTGCTGGGATTATAGGCATGAGCCACCACGCCCGGCACTGTGGTATGTGGTATTGATTGCTGGTGGGTGTGAGTCACCACGCCCAGCATTGTTGTATGTGGTTACCGGATCGAACTCAGGACCTTGTGCTTGCTAGGCAGGCACCAGAACCTGTGAGCTAAATCTCAGTCCTGAAAAATCCATATTATTAAAAAATTGTGCTAATTTTGCTTGTGCTATATTCCCACGAGTGGACTGGCTGTATTCTCTCAAGGTTTCACAATCTGATAATAAAAAAGTGAGAAAGTAGGATTTGGCATGTGAAGATTTAATTTGCAGAAAACAACTTTTTCAGGAACATACATGTTCTTTAAATACAGTCAGTTTCCCTTGTGATAGTCTGGAAATCCACCAGTCCCTTTCAAAGGAAAAACAACTTAAATAGGCTTCCAGTGCCAGGGAAGGATTAATTCACTCAATCATAGGCCGCTCCCTGTGTGGGTTAATTCTCATCTTGCTAAGTAGCTTGAGATGAGTAAAATTGCTCTTCCCAGCTCCCAGGACCAGCCCAATATCTTCTCTGCAACCTCTGAGCATGATGCAGTCCCTAACCCATTCCCACTAATGATCCAAACTGCTACCGAAGCATCTGTGCTTATGACTTCTGGGCTCACCAGCAAGACAAATCCCAGCCTGGGTAAAGGGTCTCTGCTAGAGCTGAAATATTACTTCAGCTGACCATATTCTACTGCCGTCTTGGGTGGCTTATTTCTAGCTTGTTTCCTTAAAGATAAATGAAAGTGGAATTTTATCCCTACCTAGCATAAATGTAATGTATGCTATTGGAGAGATTTTCAGAAATAAAGAAAATAAAACACAATTTGAGATCAGGAGGCTTCAGGAATAAGAATCAAATATGTGTGTTTACCTCCAAGATGAATTTTTCACATGGAAATATATGTTAGGAAAACACTGAACTTCCACAGTGGTGCCCCAAAGGACTTTCCAAGCATATGTCTCCTTCTTCATATTCTGTCAGTGTCCTGGTCTTTGAAAACTTAGTCTTGAGTGGTAGCCTATCCAGAGAACCATCAAGTACTGGTAAGACCACATAGAAGAAGTGGAGTGCCTTGTCATAAACAAAATCCTGGCCAGGCTACAGGCAGTGGGTAAATCATTACATTTAGGCAAATATGCAAAATGTTGGCACTCCTTGGAGAAAGAGATCAGGGATGTTCCATCCCTTTCAGGGATTTAAGTTCTGGTTTTCCCTGCTTCCTCACATGGTCCTGGACCAGACCACCTGCATTCTAGTCAAGTGAACACCCTGCACTTCTCTTGCCTCTTCCTCCATTTCAATCTGAGTAGCAAGCACATTAATGTTTCAATTGGTTATCTCCAGCCTGGACCTGCCATTTATAAAGAGATATTTTCTTCTCCTGTAAGATGTCCCTTTGGAGAAACCTGACTCTGCCTAATGTCAGTGACATGAGAATTAATACCAATTTTTTTTTAACCTGAATGTTGCTCCTGTTCTGTTCTTCACCAAGAAATTAACAAATGGCATAGTAGCAGTTAATGCAAAGATGTTGGATTTAGCCCTGGGTTCCAGTCTCAGCCCCACCAGTTACTTGGTGTGAACCTTGGACAAATTATAATCTCTCCCTTTATAGGTTTCTTCATAGGTAAGATGGGAGTAAAAACACTCATTTTAAACATTGTTTTTATTGTAAAAGGATAAATCTAGTAGTAGGCCTGACAATGCTCTGTGATTCTCTGGTCCACTGTTTTCCTCTCTCTTTGATAACTATCTTATCTTGTCTTTGAGGAAAGCTAGAAAGTCTCCCTGGGTTCACAGGTCTTCAGCTTTGGGCTGAGCATTATACTATCTTCCTTCTGAGTTCGGGCCTTTGAACTTAGACCGAGCAATGTCATTCCAGGTTCTCCAGCTTTCAGATGGACTGTCATGGGACTGGGACTGCTCAGCTTCCAGAATCACATGAACCAGTTTCCCTAATGAATTCCCTCTCGTATTACCTTATGCGTCTGTATATTTAGTTGGATATTTCTCTGGAGAACCTTAAGACACTTGTCTTTTTTGTTTCTTAGCTAGCACTGATCACTGATACAATCTATGTTTTACTTTTTCCAGCTGGTAGGAGCTAGAATTTAAATTCCCTTAAAAGTAGCAATGTTTTATTTCTTTGTTACATTTCTAGTACTGAGAAGTTGACCTGACAAATGGTAAGCACTCAGTATATATCTCATGGATGTCCCCTGAATGTCTCGTCATCTCTTTCCTGCTTTTCATTCAACATCTCATAAGTATTAGTTTAATTTAGTTCATGGTTTCAGTATGGTTGGTAGGGCCCCAGGTAGAACCCTCTTGGTCAAAGTGTTTGGCAGAGGAAAGCTGCTTAGTTCATGGAAGGAGAGCAGGGTCATAATGCTAGATAGGAATGGGCCAAGGGCCATATATAATATAGAAGGCCATGCTCCCATAACCTACCTAGACTCTCCCAGGAATATGCTTTAGTAATCTAGGGACTCCTTACTTCAATGAAGTTGATGTATCAGAATTAATGGCCATATTTTTCATCTTCATCAAGGCCACTGACTGCTACTTCTTACCTACTTAGGCTTCCTAATTCTTATTAGCTGTTTTATTTGGCTTTGGTTCCAGGTCTAGGCTTTCAAAAATACCCTTATCAGTTCCCTAAATTCCCTTCACTTTCTGTGTTTCATTATCCCATCTGAAAAAGAAAACCCTGCGTGAAACCTTTTGTTCCTTTTTTCTGCACTTGTAACACAGAAAATTAATGCTTCCAGAGAAAGTTATGCCATGGGGTGAGTTGACATCACCATAAATTTCTTGTAAAGGAGGCTCAACTTTCCTTTGAAAGGCGCCTATGTATCTTGCTTTCACTGTCTGGGATGACTCTTTCACATCTCTTCTGTTCTCCCCTGATTGTGCCCTGCCCCACCCCAGCATTTGTTCTACAGTCTGTGCCACGCAGTATGGCAGACATAACCAGATGTGCCTATTTATATTCAATCTCATTAAAATAGGAGAAAATTGAAACTTCAGTCCTCATCCCATTAACCACACTGCAAGTGCTCTGTAGGCACAGGTGGCTGCGGGATGCTATGGGACGGTGCATAAATGGAACATTTCCATCATGGCAGAAAGCTCTGTTGGATGGCTTTGATCTAGAATCATCCTTCACAGGGAAACTTAGGGCGATCAAAATGGAACTTGTTCAACTTTTTATCATAGGGTCACCCATTTCTATCTCTGGCTATACAAGAGATGGTGTCTCTTATCTAACTAAAGCCAAGTAACCCACTTGTGCTCTGGAAACTTCTTTCCCATTTTCTTCTCCTTCCTCAGATGTTGTGAGGGTGTAATATGTGTTCTATCACCTGTCCGCTTAAAAAGCTTTTTCCAAAAGCTATACATCAGAACATTGACACATTATCAAATATTTCCAGTGGACACCAATACAATATACATAGCCACAAAAAAATAACACCCAGCACACAGAAAATTAATATGAGCCATGAAAATGCTTCTAGAAGAGGATTATGAGCTTGTCTTAGCCATGTTGAATTCGAGGCAACTTTTAGAAATGTAAGGAAAAATAAAGCAGTATTCAAAAGGTCAAGAACCCATATGAAGCAATATTGGCTCCTCATGTTCCTGTGGCTGTTACCTTAGTGCCTCCTTTCCCATCAAGTTCTTTTAAAGAAATTGTCTGTGTTCTTTGCCTCAATGTCCTTACTTACCCCTCTACTCGCACTGTCTTCTGAACACTGCTAAATTACTTCTAACAAGATATCTAGCAGCCTAGTAGAGATTTTTCAGTTTTTGTCTTGACCGCCTTATTGATATTGTTGCTAATTATTGTAGCCTCTGTATGGGACATTCTCTTCCTCTGGTGCTGGGAGAATGCACTCTTTTTCTAGGTCTCCAGCTTCAGTCTCTGTCTCTCTCACCAACATTTATGTTGTGTTTTTATTTACTGTAACCTATTGTAAAAACTAATAATTACATGGAGAACTAGTCAATGGATATATAAGATACCAAAAGTAAGTAGCATTTATCCTTACTATTCTTATCTGTTCTGTTTCACTTTTATTTTCTTACAAAAGGCTGATCAGAATTTGTTAAATTTAATGACTCCCAGTGCATTGCCCTACACAGAAGAGCCCTAATGTAAACTAATGGTCACCTGTCTTATCTCATCCCTTCCATGTGGGTTCTTGATCAACTGCTTTTTGAATGTTGCTTTATTTCCTTTTACGTTGCTAAAGTTACCTCAGACTCAACATGGCTAAGACCAAACTCATAGTCCCCTTCTGGGAGACTTTTCCTGGCTCATGTTAATTTTCTATTTATCCTTTTTATTTTTTCTCTGTTTCTGTGAATAGCACCGCAATCAATTAAATCGCTTAAATCAGAAAAATAGGAGTTACCCTTGACACTTGTGTCTCCTTCACTATCCATAGCTAATCCATTGCAGATTTCTGTTGACCTGACTTCTAAATACCCTTCTGATGTATCTACTTCCTTGTATCTCTACTGCCCACCCCTCTAACCTAAGCTGTCCCAGACCATTGTAAGAGCTCATTTATTGGTCTCTCAGCCCTTTTATGGCCTGCAAACCCTCAAGTTAGAGCAGCCTTCTAAAAAAGGCACACTGGATCATGTATTTCCCGTCTGCTAACCCATCTTCAACCTACAGCTCTCAGATTCCTTAACTCCTAAGGGTAAACCAAGTTCATTATCATGATCCACATGTTATGGGATAGTGCTTTCTGCTCAGTTCCCTGCCTCATTATATACCACTCTCCACTTCATTCTCTGCCAAAAGCCAACTGATTTGCAGGAATTTTGCTTTACTCTGCTGAAAGGTCTTCATATAGGACCTTCCTTCTGCCTGGAATGCTACCCTCTAACCTTTGCCTGGTTGATGCCTACTAGTGTCATGTGTCACTGACACTGTGTTTTGAGAAAGTGCTAGCTTCTTCATTAAGTTGTAAAATAGAAATGTCTTCATAGTGCTCACATCACATTGCATTATACCCCCATGCTTGTGATCCTTTTAAAAATTAATATATACATTATACATTACATTCCCTAAGAGTATAGGCTGATTAGATCAGATTTTTTCACTATTGTGTCCCCTGAGCCTAGCATAGTGTCTGACACCAACAAAATATAAAACATATTTTTAAATGATGAACCGACTACAAATTATAATACATGGCATGAAAGAACCAGAGTTCAGAAACAGAAGAGATAGCTAATTAGAGTGGGCAGGGAAGCCTCCCTAAAGAGGAAGTCTTGAACAGAATTCTGAAGTAAGGGAAGGAGCTAGCCGTAGGAGGACAGAGAAATGTATTTCTAAACTTCAGGGTGAGTATGAGCAAGCGCCATAACATGGGGAGAGTTTTGCGTGCTCAGTGAGAAAGGAAGGGGCTGGCTGGAGGATATGGGAGTAGGTGCAGGATGAGAGCAGCCAAGGTGAGCGTAGAGCACTAGCAAAGACCAGAAAATTCAGAATTATTGTCTGTGGACAACAAGACATTTGTGTTTTATTTAAGGTGAGAAGGAAACCCATGAAAGGGACTTAAGGAGGAGACCTGATACCTGATTTCTGCAGGGTATCTGATCAGAAAGTACAGATGTTTGGTCACCCAGTGAGGAGGTCTGTGGATAGTCCAGATAAAAGGCTCATGAATGAGCTTATAATGTTTGGACAGGAAAAGGAGTATTTTTGAGATAGAAACAGCCTTACTAATGACTACATTAGAGGAAGAAAGAATGGAATTAAAGAAGTGGATTATTTTCTTGCTTAAGCAGTTGTGTGGATAGCAGCAGGTGAAGAAGACCGATACTGGTGTGATTAAACTAGGAGCTACCTGTAAGATATCCACATGGGTCATTTCAAGAAGCCAGTTGCATATGAGAGCTGGAACTTAGAGGAGTGGTATGGATTATAGGTGTAAATCTGAGGCTGTCAAACTGTGGCAGTATGTAAAGCAGTGGGAGTGTTTAATGTCACCCAAGGGGTGAGTAGACCAAGAAGAATAGAAGGCTGAGTCCTGGGAGAGGCTACCATTTGGAGGTCAATTAAAGAAGATACTTAGAGAAAGGATTGGGGAGTGACCAGAGTGGAAGAAGAAAACCCAAGTGAGGGAATATTTTTTTCCAGAAAGAAAACAGTGTAATCTCAGCCTAATAAGCCTGGTAGACATGGCTCTGATCACTAACAAAGTATAAAATTTTTAAATGGTGAACTGACTACAAATTGTAATACATGTAATAGCAGCGGAACCAGCTGGACATGAGTGATGTGTTGGGCTGGGGGAAGTCAACAAGACAGAACTGGCTTGAGTGGGAATGAGAAGTGAGGAAGTGGAGATTTCGGTTATGTTATGGTAACCATAAAGGAAGTGACTACCAGTTTTGGTGTGGAAAGGATGCCTGTGGGGTGATAAAATTGTGAGGTTTCCTGGGTGACCTACTATAAAGGTCCTTTTGGGTTAGAAGGAGGGACATTTTGTGAGGCTAAGAGAATAAAACTAAACTGGATGTATTGAATGAGCCAAGTGGGACTGGCACTCTTCTGGATTTCTGTAAGTTGTTAGACTGTAAAAAATTTTGTATGTACAATTTCAATTATAAGACTAAAGAAGCAATTTGTATGGGCAACAAGCACATGAAAAGATGTCCAACAACAATAATCATTAGGAAAATGTAAATCAAAGTCATAATTAGGTACCAACACTAATTTATTAGGATGGCTACTATAAACTGAAAAACAAAAGCAAACAATTGAACAAAAATAACTAAACAAAGCAGAAAAGAAGTGTTGTGAAGAATGTGGGGATATGGAGGTCTTACGCACTGCTGATAGAAGGTAAGACTATGAAGTTATTTGGGAAACAGTAGATAGCAGCATCAAAAAATTAAAATTAGCCAGGTGTGGTGGATCACACCTGTAATCGCAGCACTCTGGGGGCAGAGGCAGGAGGATTGCTGAGTTTGAGGCTTGCCTGAGCTACATAGTGAGCTCAGGGCCAGCCTGAACTACAAAGCATTACCCTGTCTCAAAAAAAATTAAAATTAGAATTATCATATAATCCATTAATCCTCATTTTTGGTATATACTCCATAAAACAGGACATAAAGGATTTGAATAGCTATTTGTACACCCATGGTACAGTTATGACAGCCAAAAGATGGAAACAATCTAAGTGTCTATTAGTGAGTAGATGGGAAAGCAAATGTGTGTGTATATGCATGTGTATAGGTACAATTACATATTATTAGGTCTTAAAGAGGAAGAAAATGCTACATACACTATAACACGGGTGAACTTGTAGAATAGAACTTGTAGAATAATTTGTAGAATAAGAAAGTCACAGAAGAAGAACTATTGTGTGATTACATGCAAATGAAGTAATTAGAGCAGTCAGTTTCATAGAGACAAGAAGTAGAATAGCAGTTGTCAAGGCCTGGAAGAGGGGACAATGGGGAAGTTACATGTGATGGTACAGAGTTTCTGTCTGAGATGATGAATGAGGAGATAAATGGTGTTGATTGGACAACTGTGTGAATATAGCCAATGCCAGTGAACTGTATACCTAAAATGGCTAAAATTTTATGTTGTGCATCTTTTACCACATATACAGAAGATGGCAATATATGTAACTTAAAATAATGACTTCATTGTGGATAGATCAACACACAGAGGAGAAGGGACATATGCCTGTTGTGTACTTTGAAGAGAAGAATCTGCTTGGCCTGAGCCAAAGAGGTAACAGGCAGGCTTGTTGTGACTCCTGCTGTCTAGCCCAGCTGGCTCTTCTGACTTCAGGGAAAGGTCTTCAGGCCCAAGGCTGCTGCCTGCTCAGCTTCCCCCGGGCAGAGGCTGCAGGAAAATCTGTGGTGGAGTCCTACACTTGGGACAAACTGCACATGTACATTAATGGCCTCAGGGTCTGATGACCACAACCATGTTCTGTGAACTCAGAGCACTGAACAAATTATGAGTTGCCTTACCAGCTCTTCCATGTGGCTCATGGTGACTTTAAATGAATGTGCTGCTGGTACTCAGAGACTAGGGGGCCTTTGGGGAGACAGTACTCAGTGGGTACAGAGTTTCAGTTTGGGATGATGAGAAGATACTGGAGATGAACGGAGGCAGGGGTTGCACAGCAATGTGAGTATACTTGGTGCTGCTGAGCTGTACACTTCAAAGTGCTTAAGGTGGTAAATGAGCCCCAGAGGGAGGTCAGGGAAAGTTGAGGAGGGCAGGGAGAAGGTTAAAGGCAGGTGAGGGCCATGGCCCTATTCTAATGTGCTAGGATTTTCAAGTGGGGGACAGCAACAGTGAGATTTATGTTTGGAAGGGCTCATTTTGTCTGCTCTGTCCAAATTAGACAGGTGGAAACAATGCAAGAGGCTTAATCTGAGATATTAATAGTGAAAGTGACAGGATTGGTCAGATTTAGGTCTGGTGCAACTGTCTGGAAAGCAAGATGTAAGGTGTGGTAACACCAGTTGCTATTGTAAATGTGTTCTGTTTGCCACCTCTTAATTTTCACAAGGACTGCAAAGAAGGGATCCTTTCTCCAGCTCAGTGTGGGGAAATGGAAGTTTAGGAAGTTCAGTCACTTACTTGACTTCCCACAGTTTCTAAGTGGGGCATATGTTCTTGACCCCAGGGTGTTTAACTCTAGAACTTTTGATCTTGACTTTTGAATGGCCTGTGATTGAGTTGACTGCTCAGGGCACAGTGGAGCTGAGTCAAGGGCCAAGTTCACAGACCAGAATAGGTGGTGGTAGGGAAGACTCAGAACAGGAGGGAGAGGAGATATAGAAAGACAGCTTGGCATCTGTTTCTTCCCAATCTGCAGGCCAGAGTGTATGTCCTGTGGAAATGGAGTGTGTGCAGCAGCTCAGGGGGCAATTCTCCCAAATGGCTCTTGAGGTCAGGAATGCATTCAGCCTTACTTGGCCCCAGCTATACAGAATGGAGGAAAGAGATACTCTCCTGCTTTTACTGCAATCAGATCACCAGGATGGACCTGGGCCATTGGTCTTTGTGGGATGAACTGTCTCTGGGCGTCTACCTTCAGGGACACTGTCTTTGGGGCACTGACAGGTGCTGAGCTTCTGGATGAGATCTCACCAGTAAAATAAGAATTCATATGATCACTATGCCCCTACAGTCTAGATACAAAATTCTTAACAGGACACATATGCAGAGTGTTGTTTTGGTATTGGTGGTTTCAGAGATCTACCACAGCTAAGTCGAATGTACACACAGGTGTGTCCCTGGGAAAAGACGAGATCTTTTTCAGACTCAACTCCGTTCTGCTGCCTCAGTATACAACTAGGGAGTTATAGATGAGAGGCCCACAAATGGCTGGAAACACTAGTGAAAGGGTCCCACCGGCATTCCTGCTCACAGTGACAGAAACTGTCAAGCAGCCAGGGCTGTCTAGGGAAAGCAAGATGTCTTCCTTTTCTTACCACCTGTCTTCATCATGTGGAGATGCTCTTGTCCAAAAGCACCCAGACTCTGGAGTGTGAGATGGGCATGAGTGCCTCCCATGGGACCACCAGTGTTGCAAAGTCAGCTCATGCCTGTGTCACGTGCCCTTCTCACCAACTCTGAACATCGGCAGAACTGATGTTTCTTATCTCTGTATTTTAGATGAAAACAAATGTGAGCTCAGAAGTGATGCTCAATATCACTTAGCAGGTAAGTACAAACTAAAACCACAGTGAGGTATGGCTTTACTTCTACTAGGAGGATTATAAAAACAACAAAACCCCAAGAGAATAACAAGTGCTGGAGAAATCGGAGCCCTCTTGCAGTGTGATGGAACTAAAAAATGGTGCACCCACTATTAATCATAGTCTAGAACCTTCTTGAAAGGCTAAGCATGAAGCTACTGTAGGACCTATCCACCCCACTCCTGGGAAGTGAAGGAAGTGAAAGCAGAAACTCAAACAGATATAGTGTAACAATGTTCATAGCAATATTTTCTTGATTCCATGAATAATTCATAGCCCAAGTGTCCACTGACAAATGGATAAAATTGTGCCATATAATTACAATGGGATATTCCTCCATAAAATGGGATAAAAATTAGATATATGCTATAACGCAGATTTTGAAAATGTTAGAATAGTCCAGGAACAAAAGGAGAAATTTTTAATGATTATAATTTTATGAAAAAGCACAAAAACTATAAAGAGGGAGTGTATTGAGGACCAGTGACATGGGACAGTAAAGAAATTTACCCTCTGTCAAGGAATATAGAACAGACAAGAGTTTATTCAGGTCAGAGTGCACTGTCAAGAGGGCCAAAAAGTGAGTTTCCAAGAGAGGAATTGTACAGTTAAACTGAGAGGTTGGGGTTTGCATAAGGGATCAAAGATGTGGGAAATGGTTTAAATTAGGGAATCTAGATACAGTGGTTCATCCCTCTAGGTACAATTAGACTGGTAGTCTAAGTACAGCTAGACTGACGTATGAACAACTTGGGTTAATTAGATTAATGGAAGATTCATCTACCTCTACCTATAGCATGTACTCAGGTAAACATCCAGATCTCAGCTGTATTTACTTATAACCAACTTGAGTTACAATCAGCCCTCAGGAACTGAGTGAGCTCGTAAGTCAAGGGTCCACTGTATTTTAAGGGTGTTTCTTTATGATGCCTGGTTTCTGTTGGCTGGTAAGGAACACATTTACTGTTTATAGTTGTACATTGAAGATGCAAACTCTCAAGGCCTCTCACTTGGACCTTATGAGAGGCTCTTCAGATTTAGATATCTGTAAGTTGTAACTTGTTTGGGCAAAGATGGGATAGTAGTTCATTGGGAGGAAAGTATGGTTTTTGTCTTCATTTTTATCTTGTGCTATTTCCAGTCAGTACTAGTGCAGTTCCTCATGAGTACCCATTACCTGCTGGGCAGAATTGTGTCATCAGAAAAATTTTAGTGCTGAGAATTTTGAGCTTTTGTTACAACAGAGACTAGAATAGGAAAATTCATAGAAAAAAATAGAATAGTGGTTATTAGAGACTGTTTAATGGGTATGGGATTTTTATTGGAAATGATAAAGTAGGTAGTAGTGATGGTTATACAACATTGTGAATGCATTTAAAGCCATTGAATTGTACACTTAGAAATGGTCACAGTGAAACTATTGTTATACATATTTCATCACAATAAAATCATCCATAAAAATCCTCCAGGGCTCTGGAAATAAGTGTGGGTCAAAGGCAAAGCAGCAGGTTGGATCTGGCTCCTAGGAGCAGTTTGCTGCTGCCTGCTCTCACTGTCCTTCACAGAGAAGGGCAGTGTTCTTCCTACAGCCATCTGCCTGACTACTCCGTTACCTCTTCCAGCTTTTGGTTAAATCTCACCTCTCCGTGCAGCCTGTTCTAACCTCCCTATAAAGCCCTGTTGGACCCTTTTCCTTTCCTCTTTTCCACATTCCCTATCCTCTTTTCCCTGTTCTATTTTTTCTTTTGCACATTTTTATCAACTTTTCCCATGTTAAGTAATTTCGTCATCAGTCCATTTATTGAGTATCACTGTCTTTCTCCTTCTAGAATATAAGCCCAGCAAGGAAAGGGACTTTTATCTGGTTCCTTGTGCAGAGACCAGAAGTTAGTGCAGAGGCACAGTATGCATCCCGGGGTGTCTGACCAAGGTAGGCAGATGGCATCACTTCCTAGAAGTCTCTAGGGATGATAACTGTACTCTGTGCTTCTCAATAACTAACTGCTTGTGTGGAAAGCCACATGGTGAGGTTCAGATCTATGGAACACCTCTAGCAGAGGCCTCTGGGCCCTCCTGTCTTCCTGGGTAGATGGCAGTGGTGGAAGGAGCAAACACCTTATTTGAGGACTGAGCGATCATGTGGTGAGAAGCCTCAGGCCTAGGGGAGAAGCAGAGGCAGGGAGAACTCTGCATCAAGTAATGAGGGCTTCATAGAGAAGCAGGAGCCTGGAGGAAAGATGGCTGCTTCTGGGTCAGAAATGACTTCTTGGCACTTTGTGACCCTCTTAGCAATGATAGCAGATGGAGAAGGAAATTCCACAACAGAGATGTGTGGACATTTGTGTGAAAGTCACAGCTATTATCACCAAGATGAGTAAATTACTAATTGCAAGAATGATGATAGTTTCACAGACAGCCAAAAACCAAAAACAGAAACAAAAAAACAAAAAAACAAACTAAGGCCTTAGCAGATGTTGTCAGATGTATCCATTTTGTCCTATAATCTATAATCTTTTCATAAAGTGCCATCTGAAGGGAAGACCTAATGTATCCTCCCCCAGTAGGAGGGGAATTATCTTTCTGATGGTATAAAATAATCCTTTTAGGTGACATGAAACCAACTCTCAGGCTAAATCCCTTTTTCCTCCCTCACAGGTGCCATCCTTACTGTTAAGAACTGCATTTAAGAAAAGTGCAGGAAGGCTGGAGGGGTTGCTCGGAGCCTCAAAAAGCATTAGTTGGAATTTGATTTTCCTAAATTGTCAGTGTGGTTTTCTGCCTGGGGGGGCTGGGGATCTTTGTGCTCCTGCGGAGAGGGGAGCCTCTGCTTTCCAGGTGGGGAGCCAGTGTCCTGGCCTGATCTTTCAGGGCTCTGCCCTCCTAGGTATCTGGGGACTGTGAGAAATTAGGAGAAAAAAGTAGTTAAGACAGCCCAGGAGTAGAGAGCCTTGAAACTGTGGGCACTTCATGTGGTGGGAACAGGTGAAACTCTTTAACACACTCCTCTGTGGGGCAGTCGGCCTACTGGTGGGAAGAGGGGACCGAGCTCAGAAACACACCCTATGTTCAAGTTCTTACTTAGCTTCTTATTAATTGTGTGATTTTTGGGATCTTACTTTACTATTCTTTTGGAACGTATAAAGTGGGGATAACATTAACAAAATCCTCTCTTGTAGGATTGGTGTGGAACTAAGCTCTATACATAGCCAGCAAGAAAGCTTGGGTCAGAATTTAAAAAAGGGCATCTGAAATGTGCAGACATTTTCAGATAAAGAAGTAAAAGCAGCAAAGAAACATGAAAAAATGCTCAACATCACTGGTCATTAGAAAGATGCGGATGAAAACAACACTGAGATTCCATCTCACTCCACAAAGAATAGCTGCCATCACAAAATCAACCAACAAATGGTGAGGGTGTGGGGAGAAAGGAACCCTTCTCCACTGTTGGTGGGAATGTAGACTGGTGCAACCACTGTGGAAATCAGTATCGAGATTTCTCAAAAAGCTAGGATTAAAGGTCCCATTTGACCCTGCTATCTTCCTGCGAGGTACATACCTGAAAAAATCAAAAGAACCATATCACAGTTACATATGTGCACCCACATTTACAGCAGCTTAGTTTGTAATAACTAAATCTTAGAAGCAGTCCAAGTGCCCATCAAAGGGTAACTAGATAAAGATGTGTTTTTAAGATATAAATTGGAGTATTAGCCATAAAGAACAATAAATTTGAGTCATTTATACTCAGACAGATGCACCTTGATGATGCAGTCATAAGTAAAATGAATAAGACAGATTTGCAAATACTGTATCATTTCTCTAATATGAGAAACTAATGGTATAAGTGAGGTCCAGAATGTATGATAGATATTGTGAAATAGGAAGAAAATGTTAAAAGAGAAAAGGGAAATAGGGGTAGGGAAAAATGAAGAAAAAGAAAAAAATTGATAGCAAAAAATGAAAAAAAAAGTTTATGTACATATGTAGGGGGTTGGGGAGAGGGGGGCAGGGAAAAGGGAAAAATGAGAATTAAGATGTATCATTTATAGGTGCAGATTTTTATTGTTGAATTTGATCATAATATATATGTACACTTGATCTTAGCCAAAAGGCCAAGAAGCGATTCATAATATATATCTAAAATATACCAATAAACTCAGTAAATGAAAAAAAAAAACATAAGAGTTGGTGAAGACAAGTTAGATGAGAACCTGGGCTCCTGAAACCCCAGATCCTTTTCCTATTCTGCCAGGTAAATGTTTTCTTTATAAAATCACCTTTTGTGGACATAACTGTCCATCAGACTATCATTTGTATTATTTTACATGATCATATCATGCAAAACTGTGCCCCAGCTTCTAACACAATTAGCCTGTCCATTATGCTCTTTTTATACAGAACATTGTCTATTTTATCTTTCTTGGGGCGAGACTTTTTTTTTTTTCTTTTTTTTTGAGACAGAGTCTCACTTTGTAGTTCAGGCTGGCCCTGAGCTCACTATGGAGCCCAGGCAAGCCTCGAACTCATCAATCCTCCTGCCTCTGCCTCCCGAGTGCTGGGATTGCAGGCGTGAGCCACCACACCCAGCACTGTGGTATGTGGTATTGATTGCCAGTGGGCCTGAGTCTCCACGCCCAGCATTGTATGTAGTCACCGGGGATTGAACTCAGGACCTTGCGCTTGTGAGGCAGGAGCCGGAACCACTGAGCTAACCCTCCGGCCCGGGGCGAGACTTTTTTAGGACATACTCTCTCTCTGCCAGGTGTGGTGTGACATACTAGAGACTCAAACAGGAAAGGTTGAGTAAGCCCTTACTTGTGAAGGAGATAATCCCGTGGAGCAGAAACAGCCATAGTCCCATCCAGTGAGTCGTAGGATGGACATTTGGAGGTCAAAGAACGGTGGCGATTAGAATTAGAACTACTTTTAGGAAGAGTCAAAGGAGCTTCTCAAAGGGCGTGGGGGCAGACTGAGATATCCCAGAGCATGTAGCAGAGACACCTTGCAATAGGAGGGAGCTGATAGAAGTGTGTGTTTGGGGTGGGGCAGGGCTGCATTCCAGGGCCTTGAGGCAATGTGTGTAAACACGTGTTGGAGCTGCTGTCCCGATTCTGTGGGGCTGGATGGGATGAGAGCTCAGAGAGTGGCAAGAGAAATGCTGGGAAGTTAGCAGGAGCCAGAATGTGAAGGTGTCACACGGCCTCAAAAGAGTTAAGCTTTATCCTGCAGTTCCTTTGAAATCCTTCTAAACAGGAGAGTGACATGATCAGATTTTAAAGAGATAATTCTGGTGACAGTCTGCAAGACAGATGGGACCCAGAGTTGGAAACAGGGAGCCCTGTTCTGTGCAGATTGTGATAATCCAGGCAGGGGATGATGAGGGTCTGGGTGAGGGCAGGTATGTGGGAATGAGGATGAGGTGGATTAGAGGGAGGTTTAAAGACAATCAGCCTGGAGACTGATTGAGGGTGGGGGGAGGGAGAGAGGGGCAGTGGAAAGCTATCTCGGGCTTCCGGTTTGCATCTTCGGGAACATGATGGCGTTAATCAGGGACTGGAGGAGAAGGCTGTGGCAGGGAAAAGGGGACAGAACTAAGAGTTCTGCTTTGGATCTGTTTAAGGATTTCTAGGAAAATGTGTGCAAATGGAGGCTGAGAATGGTATTAGAGCTTAAGGATGAGATTCACTTATACATCCACAAATACTTAATAAGTCTCAATGTGTAGGTGACTTTGTAATGTCTGGAGAAACAGGGGAGAACATGATGGACAAGATCTCTGCGCTCATGTAATATTCTTGCCTATGGGGAAACCAATGAATAAACCAGGGAACAAAAGCAAAATAAAACAGGACTCCAGCATACAGAGCTCCTTTAGAGAGGGCTTCAGGGAAAGGATTTCTTAAGATGAAACATTTGAGCCAAGATCCACGTAATGAAAAAGAACCAGTCATGTGAAAATCACAGGAACAGCGTATACACAGGCTTTTAGATGAGAACTTGGGATGTTCAAAATTAGAAAAAACATCAGCAAGTTTAGTGTGTAGAGGGTATAGATGGGGGAATGTGAGATAGAACATGGCACTGAAGAAGGGGCCAGGAATTAGATCATGTAGAATTATTGCTCAGACTGGGCTTCAAAGTACATGGTAACAAATGGCGCTAAGTCAAAGTGCCAAACACCAAAGAAGTCTATGTGTCATCTCCATGCCAGGATTAAGGTAGAAGGACATGCTTCTATCTAAAATAATTTTTGCATCCTTGAAGAGGGAAATGACAAGGTGGAGGACCATACAGTGACTCTGAAGCTGTGCATAATTGGATGTGCTACCTCCATTGGCCAAAGGCAAATTACACAGTCAACTGTGACATTGTTGGGGCGGGGATAAGTAAACCTGTCTTAGAGAGAAGCAGTAGCTGGTGAAAAATGCCACCAATGTTACAGGTTATGGTAAGACTGGATTTTATTTTAAGTCCTCAGAAAGCTGTTAGGAGCTGTTGATTTTTATCAGAGAGGTATTAATGGTGGCTACTAAAGTACATTACAAAAGAGATCAAGAATAAAAATAGAAGGTAAGAGAATTTAAGTAATCTAGACCAGTAAGTTATAGATTCTGATCCCGTGGAAGAGTTCCATTAGGGTGGAGATTTGAACCTACTCTCAGGACAGGGCCCTGTGTAGGCCAAACTAGGTAGATGATTTGGCCCTGGCCTGGCCTTGTCGGCTCCATTTTAAGGGGGTCTCTTGGGTGGTCTTTGGATAGGAAACAGAGTAAGTTTTTTAGAGAAAGATGTATAAAATTAAAAATGAAAAAAGAAAATGACACCTGATTACTAAGAGGGTGGACCCCAAGGCCTAATTCAGAGAGATTAGGCTGGAGGAAGCAGAAATAATGGTGGATTATGTTTTTCTCCCCTTTTCCATACCAGTTGTTATTGGGGGAGAAACTCAAGTCAATCACAGTTATGAACGTTATTTTTTTTCTAGATGGGAAGAGGATAGAGAAGAAGATAAGGTGGTGGGGCTTGCCTAAGGATAGGGGCTCCTGGGGCACTGTACCATTCTGACATAAGCTGAAAGAAAAAGGGAAATGAAACATATCATGTCTGAGAACCCCCAGCATAGATCAGAGAGCAAATCTAAGTCCAAGTTAGACTTTAGTTCTATGTGGCCCAGTGCAGATGATCAAACCAACCAATCTAGATGAATTTACCTCCTCCATGGGATGGAGGTGAATGAGAGCTTTTCTTCCTCTATCTACCTTCTGCTGTTACCTTATCTATACATTCCAGAAGAAGGACTAGAGAAAGGCATAGAAAAAGAATTGGGACCTTTGATGTTTTACCTGCCAAAGGTCCATCTGGTGGTGGGTTCACTGTAGTTTCATAAGTATTTGACATAAACCAGAAAGTTCCAGAAGTGAAGAAGGAAACACATGTCTCTGATACCCAGGACAATTGACTTTCTATGCTTGGAGGCTGTGTTTGGAACCCTAAATTTTGGCTCATATATTTATAAGAGGATGTCACATGATTTCAACTAAAACCATAAATGTATTAAAAGTAGGACCTTTAATTTATACTACATTATATCATGGACTTTTCTCCCTAAGGAGTCCAGCAGTCTGTTGAAAAACAAGTAAAATACCTGTGTGACTAAATGAGTGAATGAAAAATTAATTTCCCAGGAGGCTAACCCAGAAATAGAATTGGTGATCCATTTCTTCCCCTGTATGTCTGTGTCTATGAAGAACTTCCTATACATATGGGAATGGAGTGGAGGAGAATTTGTTATGCTGTCAGAGAAAAGCAACAATCGAGGAGTTTGGATTCTTTGTGCTGGCTGGATCATGCATCCTGTGGCAAGAGAATTACAACGTGTTGTAGTGTATCCTCGGGGGACCAAGGTGGGCTCAGGCCACTACCCACGGAGCTGGCCATGGGGAGGGTACCTAGCAAACTGGCTGCAACCCAGAGACATAAACTCCTGGTGAGTTCTTCTGTGGCACCCTGGGGGCTTTAGTGATAGAATTAATTAATCAAGACACCATTGTCAAAATTAAAGTGAGAAGAGAAAGTCAATTAGTGATTGAACAGCAACTGAGGAGACGTATTTTAATGAGTTTCCCTCTAATTTGAGCTGTCTTGCCCCTCCCCTCGGTCACTCTGTGCACTGCTGGGATTAGGAGGATGGAAGAAACAGGAAACATCTCTCTCCTTCAATTTTACTCTTGAGTAGATGGGGAGAAAGAAACCTCTGCTGTCTGCAATACGCCAGGCCCCCATAAGGCTATTTATCATCTCTGTGAATTCTTTTCAGCAAGATGTTCATTTTAATTTACGGTCACCTTTTTAGCTCCCCTTTGGCAGGCTTGGCCAAGCTCCTGAGAGAAGATCTGAGAAGAAAGGGGGAGACATAGACAGAAGAGAAAGGCTGGCTGGAGCTGGACTCTCCAGGGAGGTATCTGACACCTCTCTACCCTCCACAGCCTCTTCTAACTCTATTTGCTTCTACAGGGAGACAGGAGAGATTATGATGTTTCACATGCTTTCCAAGCCTGTGTCGTGGTTAATAAAGGTCTGGCAGGAACAGGAGCAGTGATGGCTCAGCAGGCTGTTGGTGCTGGGGACTAGGGAAGGGAAGGCAGTGTAGCTACAGGTCCAATTGCATATGACCCTCAGGGACCAAAAGAGAGAAACCAAGCCTGGGGTCCCTGCTCCTGCATTTGTTTAAAAGGCACAGTGATTCACAGTGACTAAGACAGTGCTTCTAAGACAGTGAGTCTGGCAACAGCAAAGCTGAGGGCTAGAAAAGGAAACCCCAGAGCCCTGAGCTGTTAAGGTCAAGGTCTGGAGGCCTGAAGTAGAGCATCAAGTGAGAGGAGCACCAACAAGGAGGGAGGCTCGGTGGGCATCTGGTCTGGGGCCTCTGTGATTTCCCTGATACCAGCTAGCATCAGGGTTAGCTCAGGACTTGGTGATGGCTCGAGCCTTACATGGGGTTGCATTTTATCATTTTTGTTTACCACAAAAAAATATATGTTCACCAAAGGAAAGGCAGGTGAGAGAAAATGCCAACCTCATTTCACTAAGCAGACTAACCACTTCTGATACTTTCAGACCTTTTCAAAGTAGATATATTTATCTTTTATATTGATTATATACTATT
Organism: Thryonomys swinderianus; assembly: GCA_004025085.1. Lineage (NCBI taxonomy): Eukaryota > Metazoa > Chordata > Mammalia > Rodentia > Thryonomyidae > Thryonomys > Thryonomys swinderianus. Next base: position 25,737 of record PVIC010020489.1, read on the forward strand.
TCATTATATATCATGGCTCCCCAGTAAGCATGAATGTTTGAAAAGCCCTGTTCCATTTGTAACATTCATAAATTAATACTTAGCTTAAAATTTATTTTGTAGAAAATAACTATTTGGTGAAAATGAGTTCCTTCTATACACATGAGAAATAATAAAAATTTAGCTATAGATTTCTTTTAAAAATCATATTTATTGGTACATCTTACATATACATTATGATCACATTCAACATTAAAAATTTTTACCTATACATGACACAGTTTGATTCTCATTTTTTTCTCTTTCCCTGTCCACCCTACCATCCCAACTGTCTATATACATAAAGCTTTATTTTCATTTTTTACTGTCAATATTTTTCTTCCTCTTTCATTTTCTCCTACCCCCTATTTCCTTTTCCCCTTTGAACACTTTCTTCCATTTCACAGTATCTATCATACATTCTGGACCTCACTTATACCTTTAGTTGCTCATACTAGAGAAATGACATAGTATTTGCAAATCTGTTTTATCTATTTCACTTACGACTATGCCCTCAAGGGGCATCCATCTGAGCATAAATGACTCAAATTTATTGTTCTTTATGGTTGAATAATACTCCAATTTATATTAAAAAGACACATCTTTATCCAGTTTCCTTTTGATGGGCATTTGGACTGCTTCTAAGATTAGTTATTACAAACTGAGCTGCTATAAATGTGGGTCCACATATGTTGCATGATTCTTTTGATTCTCTCATGTATATACCTCACAGGGAAATAGCAGCTAATCCTAGCTTTTTGAGAAATCTTGACACTGATTTTCACAGTGCTTGTACCTACATTCCCACCAGCAGAGAGGATTCCTTTCTCCCCACACACTCTTGCCAACATTTATTGGTTGATTTCGTGATGGCATCTATTCTTTGGGGAGTGAGATGGAATCCCAGTGTCATCTTCATCTGCATCTTTATAATGACGGGTGGTGTTGAACATTTTTTCATAGGTTTCTTCATTGCCTTTTAATTCTTCATCTGAATAACATCTGCACATTTCAGATGCCCATTTTTGAATTGTGTCTTTAAATTGGGGGGCTGATTTTTTATGTTCCTTTTATACCCTAGATAGTTCTTTGAGAAACAGCTGTTAATTTTTTTCCCAAATTGTAGGTTGTCTCTCTTGCTGTGCAGAAACTTTTTAGTGAGATGAGATCCCAATTGTTGATTCTTTCTGTTAGTTCTTGTGTTGCTGAAGTTTTGTTCATAAAGTCTTTCCCTATGCCAGTGTCTTCAAAAGTTTTACCTAACCCATCTTCCAGAAGGTTTAGTCTTTCTGTTTTAATATTTATGTCTCTAATTCACTTTCATTTTAGTTTAGTGGATAGTAAGACATGGATCTAGCCTTAATCTTTGGCAGGTTGAAACCTATTTTTTCTAGCACTATTTTTAAAGAGGCTATCTTTCTTCCACTGAGGGTGTTTGGTTCCTTTGTCAAAGATGAGGTGGTTTAGTATGTCTAGAGTTGTTTCTGCATCTTCTAGTCTGTTGCACTGATCCACAGGTCTGTTTCTTTGCCAGTACCATGCTCTTTTTATCACAGTAGCTTTGTAGTATAGTTTCAAATTAGGGATTGTGTTACCCTCTGCCATGACTCTGTTGCCTAGAATTGCCATTGCTATTCTAGATCTCTTTTGGTTCCAGATGAATTTTTGGATTATTCTCTCTAGATCTGTGAAATATGCTGCTGAGATTTCAATCAGCATTGCATTGAATCTGTATAGGAGTTTTGGCAGTATGGCCATTTTGATGATATTCGTTCTTCCTACCCAGGAACAAGGGATGTCTTTCCATATTCTGATATTCTCTTTGATGTCTTTTCCAAGTGCTGTAGTTTTTAGAAAAGAGATTTTTCACCTCCTTTGTTAGATTGATTCCTAGATGTTTCATTTTTGAGGGTACTATTGTGAAAAGGAATTGTTTCCTCTCAGTGAGTCTCTCAGTCAATTATTTGTGTATAGGAAGGCTATTAATTTTTGGGTGTTGACCTTGAATCAGCCACTGTACTGAACCTGGAAATTAAGTCAAGCAGATTTTTGGCTGAGTTTTTGGGATATTCTATATAGAGTATCATGTCATCAACAAATAATGACAGTTTAACTTCTTTATTTCCTATCTTTATTCCTTTTATTTCTTTTTCTTTTATACTTGCTATAGCCAATGTTTCCAGAACTGCATTGTACAGGAATGGAGATAGTGGATATCCTTGTCTTATTTCTGATTTAAGCATGAAGGATTTCAATTTTTGTCCATTCAGTCTGATGCTGGCTGTTGGCTTTTCATAAATAGTTTTTAACAGGTTGAAATAAAGACCCTCTATTCCAATTTTCTGTACGGTTTTAATCATGAATGGGTGTTGGATTTTTCAAAAGCTTTTTCTGCATCTATTAATATATTATATGGTTTTTGTCCCTGCATCTGTTAATATAATGTATTACATTTATCAGTTTATTTATATTAAGCCATCCTTGCATCCCTGGGATGAATTCAACTTGGTCAGGGTGTGTGATTTTTTAGATGGTCCTTTGTGTTCTGTTTGTCAGTATCTTATTGAGAATTTTTGCAGCTATATTCATTACAGAGATTGGCCTGTAGTTCCCTTTCCTGGTTGGGTCTTTGTGTGCTTTTGGAATCTAGGTAATAGCTGCTTTGAGGAATAAATTTAAGAGTATTGCATCACTTTCAAGTTCAGTAAAGTTTTTGAGAAGTAGTGGTATTAGCTCTTCTCTAAATGTCTTATAAAAATCAGCAGTGAAACCATCAGGACCAGGACTTTTCTTTGTTCCTAGGTTTTTTATTAAATTTTTAATTTCATTAAATGATATTAGGGTATTTGGCATTATTATATCTTCTTCATTCAATCCTGGGATTTCATATATGTTTAGGAATCTGCCATTTCTTCTCTGCTTTCTGTCTTATTGGAATACAGTTAAATCTCTGGAGTAGAATTTTTCAGACGTAGGAATTGTTCTATGTTAATCTTGCATGAATATCCAAGATGGTTGGGTGTTTTATGTGTCAATCAGAAATGTGTGAGAGTTTCAGTTATTCATATATATATATAAATATATTTTTTCTCATGGCTTATGATTTTGAGTGCCTTTTTTTTGAGACAGGGTCTCGCTTTGTAGTTCAGGCTTGCCCTCAGCTCACTATATAGCCCAGGCAAGCCTTGAACTCAGCAATCCGCCTGTCTCTGCCTCCCAAGTGCTGGGATTACAGTCGTGAGCCACTATGCCTGGCTGTCTTTTTGTTAACTTATGAGTCTATGTTCTAAATACAATTCCTTTATCAGATACATGGAAAATGCTATTCCAAAGTCTGTACTTATTTGCCTGTTTTATTACTACTATCTTTACTGAGTACAAATGTTTAACTTTTTATTGCAATTTACCAATTTTTAAATCTGAAGATTAGTACTTTTTGTGTCCTAAGAAATCTTTGCTGTCCTAAAGCTAGGAAAATGTTTTTCTTTGTCTTCTACAGGTTTCATGTTTCTAACTTCTGTATTTAAATTTGTGACACATCTCAAGTTGATTTTTTTTTTTTTTTTACTTTTTGAGACAGGGTCTTGCTTTGTAGTTCAGGCTGGCCCTGAGCTCACTATGGTACCCAGGCAAGCCACTGCGAACTCAGCAATCCTCCTGTCTCTCTGCCTCCCGAGTGCTGGGATTACAGGCATGAGCCACCACATCCGGCATTGTAGTA
>PVIC010020490.1:0-29470 GCA_004025085.1 Thryonomys swinderianus
GGAGGGGAGAGGGGCGACGGGGGTGGGGGGGAGACAGGAGATGGGAGAGGGGACAGGGGGGAGGAAGCCATCTCTGCTGACATAAAGGAAACTTGGATGGGGCTGCGCTCCAGGGAGCAGCGGCCCAGCAAGAGCCCCTGACACTTTAAATGCAGTGACAGCACGCCGCTCTGCCCCACGTGCTGTAGGCCAGTTGAGGAAGACCTCAGGGCGCCACACACCATATTTCAGAGGGTCATCAGGACCCGTTCTGGAAAAGGGTTGATGGTTTCAAGACTAGAGATAACTGTGACTTCCTGCTACTCTGTGTCTTCGTTACTTTCTAGTTGCTGAGACAAAACACCCAGCACTCCCAAGTTCAGAGAGAAAGGTCCACTCTGCAGAGGTGTCCTCCTAGTCAGCTGGCTCCAAGGGCGGCTGGCAAGGAAGAGGGCACTGCAGAGAAGAAACAGCAGCTGGCTGGCAGAGGCATTAAAGCAGGGAGCAGTGACGGACACAGCAGCCTGCCTCTCCCGTTAGCCCTCCCAGGCTCCTCGCCCTCTGGGTGGTGCCACCCCCGCCGGGCTGTGCCTTCCCACCGTCCACACGCACAGTTCTGCCCGCAGACTTAATCCAGCATCGACACTAGACGCACGACCTCCAAACAGCCTCACCAGGACTGCACGAGGCTAGGGCCTTCCGACACCAGCCGAAGCACCCCACCACACGGACCGGCTGCAGAGCCCCGCGAAGGTCGTGGACAGGGTGCGGGCTGCTCCGAGCTCCCTGAGAAGCTGAAGTGCAGGCCGGGAAGGACACAGACAGGCCAAGCGTGTGGCTCCCAGAGGGCCTTGAAGGTGCTGCCGTGAGGCGAGTGGTGCTGTGAACCTGCTAACTGCACGCGTCCCGCACGGAGCGGAGAGATCTGCTTGTTCCTCATTTACCAGTGAGAATAAGATGTGCCTGGGCCCGGATGGCCGCCACAGCCTGGGATACGGAAAGAGGCCTACGGAGCCGCCGCGGGGCGAGCTGGATCTCAGGTGCAGAGGGGCCCAGTGTCCGGGAGCTGCGGCAGGGACACCCGCAGGCGGACGCCATGGCCGGACGGACCCAGTGGGACGCCGGGGAGGACTCCCGCATGCACAGGCCAGAACAACGGTGAGGAATTCCAACATTTGCACGCTGGAAAGAAACCACTCTTGTCTGATAGAGACTTTAAAGAGAATATATTCAAAGGGAAATGGGAGGTAGCGGAAAGTAACAAGGGGAAAGAAAAAATTGTGATGGTAAAAAAATAAAAGGGAAACAAATCTTACGTATACAGGGGGTGGGGGTTGTAGGGTGGGTAGGGGAGTGGGAAAAAATGAGAATTAAGTCGTGTCATGTACTGGTACAAATTCTCAATGTTGAGTCTGATCATGATGTACATATAAAATTACCTATTTCACAATAAAAAATAGTATGTCATCAAAAACAGGAATCGTGTTTTTAAATCTTTTTTAAAATCTTTAATTTTTTTTATCAGGGGGTGGATTTTTATCTTCTTTTCTAAATTGTTTTCTTTTTTTCCTGTTACTTTTACAAATTCTATTTCCTTTTTATTAATATGAACTTTTCTCCTATTTTCCTTTCCTTTTTTAATCTTCATATTGTATTATAGATGTCTTTCCTTATGGTTAAGAGCAGTAAGGTGGTAGCTATTTTTAGTTCTTCATTTTTCCTTTGCTCTTTTGAGACAGAGTCTTGCTAAATAGCTCAGGATAGAGGTGAACTCACTATGTCGACCAAGTTGGCCTCAAATTCGTGGAAAACTCAAACTCAGCTTCCTGAGTGCTGACAGCCTGTGTCAGCATACCCAGTGATTGGCTGTTATAATATGTGAATAGCCAATTTGTCTTTGAGTCTGTTAATAGTCACTTATTTGGGCTGGTCCTGAGCTCACTATGTAGCCCAGGCAAGCCTCGAACTCAGCAATCCTCCTGCCTCTGCCTCCTGAGTGCTGGGATGACAGGTGTGAGCCACCATACCTAGCATTGTGGTATGTGGTACTGATTGCTGGTAGGTGTGAGTCATTACGCCCAGGACTGCTGTATGTGGCTATGGATTGAACCAGGGCCCTTACGCTTGACTAGGCAGGTGCTGGAATCACTGAGCTAAATCTCTGGCCCTGTTAAACTATTTAAAAAATTACAATTCTAACTATAGTAGATGATTCTAGAAATTAAATTATGGCTATTTACTAGCAGTATAAAATAGATTTTCAATCCAATGTAAAACTAGATTTTTAATACTTTCTTTACAGTATACTTAGAATATTCTTGGGCTGGAGATTTGGCTCACGTGATACCACGCCTACCTTAGAAGCACAAGGGCCCAAGTCTGATCCCCAGTACCACACACACAAAATTCTTACTTAAAATTCAGACCAGCCGGGTGTGGTGGCTCACGCCTGTCATCCCAGCACTCGGGAGGCAGAGACAGAAGGATTGCTGAGTTCCAGGCTTGCCTGGGCTACAGAGTGAGCTCAGAGCCAGCCCGAACTACAAAGCGAGACCTGTCTCAAAAAAAAAAAAAAAAATTCAGACCATAGAAAGCATAAAATTTTTGTTAGAGCCCTAGAAAGACATTCCGGTAGGTGAGTATTCATCCTCTTGATGTCAAAGCTATATCAATCAAGTCTCCTTGGAGAAATGCTGTCTAAGACTAAGCTGGGAATGTGCAAGGTGAGCCTGTAGCATTTTGTCAAGTCAAAAAATAATAAAAAGTGTTGAAAAATCAATTGGTGATTTTCTGTTGTCAAGGCTGAAACAAAATAAATAATACTGGAATGAGAAACTGATACATGGTACAGCACACGAAGCATACTGAAAACATAGTAAAGAAGAATACATATTGTACGATATAGAGACAAGGTGCACGGGAGGCCCACGGGGCCTGGCGGGGGGAGGGGGAGGGGCGGGCGGCAGCCGCGGGCTTCTGCCCGAGGCGAGGGGGGCCCAGCGCCACGCGGAGTCGCACGCAGCAGCGCAACTCGTTTGAGAACACTGAACCCGCTGGATGGCAAACTCCACAGAATACACTCAACACTGTGTAAACTCTCTCTCTCCATGCAGCTCGAATGCGACTTCAAAGGAAACAAAACGTATAAAAGAAGTCAAAACCCCATCAAAATGTGCAAATGATAAAAATAAAACACTTTACAAAGGAATATATGTTCAATTTCACTATCATTCAGGTAATTTTAAAATACAAGTTTGCTACTGATAAACTGACTGGAAATAATATCTAGATTGGTGACTGTATAGGAAAATAGGCTTTCTTGCCATCTGCAATTGTAATTTTTATACTTTCAGCAGTAATTTTACCACATGTATCAAGAAATTTCAAAAGAGCTGTATTCTATAACCTGACAGTTTTCTCTTTAGAAAGTTATCTTAGGCACATAAACAGGAATTTACAAATACTAATGTCTCAAACTATTCAGTACAATATTTTCTTAATAAAAGAAACTACTGGGCTGGACGTAGCTCAGGCGGCAGAGTGCTTGTCTACATGTGCAAGCACCTTCCCGGAAAGAATCAGCGACCCAGTCTCAGACCGTAAAATACAACAGAACAAAGCAAACCACTTCTTACCCTTAAGGTTACTGCTCGCGCTTTGGGGTTTCGAATAGATGGCCCCGATGAGACATAATCAGCAGTGTCAATTTCAATGGGAAAATGCTTCGTGCATTTCTCCTCACTGTCTAGGACCGCTGGCCACTCAGTGCAGAAATCTGAGAATTTAAAAAAATTACCTCAGTTGTGATTCTGCCGTGTCACTCACTGTTAAGCATGGTACCAGACGTTAGCACATCACTGACACCACCTCAGACCACAAGGAATGGAAACGTAGAGTCTCTTCCACACTTTGCGTACACATCTTCTCAGGCGAAGCCCAAGTATGAAATTTAATTTTAAAAATTCAGCTAGTGTGTTCATTAAAAAAAGGGACCTCAACTGGGCGTGGTGGTGTAAGCCGTAATTCCAGCACCGAGGGAAGGGGCCCATGGGAGGACTGCTGTGAGTTCGAGGCCAGCCTAGGCTACATAGTGAGCTCAGGGCCAGCCTGAACTACAGAGTGAGACCCTGCCTCAAAAACTAAACAAATAAAAAATAATTTAAAAACATCTTAAAAATGTAAAAATGGACCTCTGGGGCTGGGGGTACAGCTTGTGGTAAAGGATGTGCTTACGATGCATGAAGTTCTCCAAAATTTACAAAAAGGAGAGTACCCTACTTTAATAGACATGCTCTCCATATACCTAGTAGGGGTCAATTTTATTCTTCCTCACCCACCACAAGTAAACAAATGTAACTACATTACAAACATGGTATTTTAAAAAGTGATCAGTTCAGGATCCATAGCATTAAAGTCCATGAAAAACAAGACATTAATCTACTCCCAAATGAAGACTATTGAGGATCAGCTGAAAGAAATGGAAAAAAAAGTTCCAGAGAAGTGCTAAGACAGACCTGAGGTAGAGTCAATCTTCCAGTAACCAAAGTAAATAAAGACTCCAACAGGTACAAACCTAAGTGATTTTTATATAGATCGTACAATACCTGATGTTTCTTCTAAGTGATTTCTAGGTGCCATGAAAGAGGAAAAGCTTTGTTCTCACACTTGGGAAAAACAAAAGGGCCCAGTGAGTCGGGACTGGACCCGAGACCGAAGGCACACAGGAAGTTCTGAGCACTGTGAACATGGCTTTCAAGCAGAGGTCGGAACTCGGGGCCGAGTGGGGGGTGACTCCCAGCTCCACCCTGAGCTCTGGCCCACAATCATGACGTAGCAGCAGCTGACTTTCTCGGCTGTATTCCTGTAAGGTCAGTGCGGTCGCGAGCATTCAGCTCGGGATGTAAACTTGTAACACTATCAGGCTCCTTTTCTTGTTGCTGAAACGGTCTCTCTAAGAACAACGAAAACAGCTGCCTCCATGCGTCAATATGTTATACCAATGGATCCAAAGCAGGTGATCACCTCACAGGGAGATGCAGGAGCACTTCTATGTGCTAACCCAGGGAGAGTGTGTAATATTTCACCAGCAATGTTTCCTGACGCTAACAGATTTTTAATAGTAGGTACTACACTTAGCTTGGTTTTGGTTTGATTTCTAAATCAGAGTCAGTAAAGTATCACTCTGGGTTATAAAGACTTTCTAATATCTGGGACTAAAAATATAAGCTTGCAAAGTAAGCACAGGTCACACCATTCCCTAAATACCTTGTTTAAAATATCAATACGTCATTTTGAAGGTAAAGAAATACCTTCAGAATTAACATTTTGACATTTAAAAAATGAAAAAGCCTGGCATGGTGATGGATGTTTATAATCCCACCCATGAATCTTTTTTCTCTTTTAAACTAAATAACTCATTTCAATCACCAGATGGTAAGAGTTCCTAAATTAAATTGCCTAGATTAAATGTCAAAAAAAATAACAGCCACCACTCATACAATAGAGGAACAGACTAAACTTTAAAAGCCTTGGGTTTTTATTAACTTCTGCCACTAATTCTTAAAGTTTTGGTAAATTATCTAATATTCCTGCACTTCAGATTTTCCATTTGCAAGTTAGATATAAAAACTGACCTAATCTGAAAAAAAACTGAGAAGTAATACTTGAAGTCTTGAGTGTTTTTGGAAGAGGCAGTCTAAACAAACAGGCTTGCAGAATTTAAGTACTATGAAAAATAACATTACTTTTCTGAATACTACATAAAAGTCTTTCATTTAATTAAGAATCATTATAGAAATTATTTAATGATCAGTTGCTGGATTACAAAATACTTTTTTTTTTTTTTGGAGGCAGGGTCTCCCTTTGTAGTTCAGGCTGGCTGGCCTTGAGCTCACTATGGAGCCCAGGCAAGCCTGGAACTCAGCAATCCTCCGGCCTCTGCCTCCCGAGTGCCGGGATGACAGGCGTGAGGCACCACGCCTGGCACTGTGGTGTGTGGTACTGATTGCTGGTGGGCCTAAATCACCATGCCCAATATCATATCATTGTACGTGATTACTGGGATGGAACCAGGGACCTTGTGCTTGCTAGGCAGGCAGTGAAACCACTGAGCTAACTCTCCGGCCCACAAAATACATTTAAATATGTTTAAAATGGAGAAATGAAATTTTTCAAATGTATAGTAATGCGTCTGTTAAAGGACGAAAGCGTCATGTATAATTTTCCTCAAATGGGGAGCAAATTTGTAATAGTGATCACTGCTAGGTCCTAATCCAAGCACAGAAGCAAACTCTCTGAGGGGACAGGAAACTATTCTAAGGTTTGAAAGCAAAAACTATGTAAGTGAAATTAAACTGATTTTTGTGCCCTTGTTTCAAGAGTAAGGTTACTAGTAATTTCTGTTTTAGGATCTCTTTACGTTTTCATTTTTTTAATGGAAATTCCCTCATGAAAGATCAAATGTAAATGCAATTATGTTCATTATGCAACTTTCCTGCCAGCATAATCAAGCCACGTATGATATGTTTCTGGGTTTCATTTTTGTCCCTGAGAAAACAAGTGTACTGAATGTTTATAGACTTTTATGTCAATATGAACACGTTAGGATTTTAATAGTAGTAACTCTTCTGTAAACCAGAATTCAAATATACTTAACCTATGTACAGTCCAGTGCAAATTAGACAAATACTTGCATTTATCTCTATGCATGTAGAAAGCAGAAGTCATAATATAAATGAGGTATGAAACCTGTTTACACCTAAGAATCAAGGGACACTGTTTAAAACCAATAAATCTAGAATAATCATAGTTTGGTGATTATTGTTTTTATTCATTTGCACATAACATAACATGCATTTATATTTACACTGTGAGAATAAATACTCTTACTCTGGAAGTGACCATTCCAAGGTCCTCGCTTCTCATTACAGGTTCCCCGGTTTCATTCAGCACAGGAATGTTTCCCTTCTCAATGATTTCTTCACGAGAATTCTTCTCCGAGGAACTCTCCTACCAAACTCACTGAATGCTCTGCCACTAAATATCCTTCTGTACTATCTTCAGTTTGAATCATACTGATTTGTACTGATTGGCAAATTTCTGTATTTTTATATATATGTTTTCTATAACTCAACAATAAGGTCCCTTCCTACCTGTGGGAGAAGACTATGGTTCCAACTTCTACTCAATAGTCATAATGCCTTGTAGAGTGGTCAGCAAAAAACTTTTGCAGATTTGACAGCTAACATCTCACTGAAAATAAATGTTAAAGTCCTTTAAAAAGACAGTAATTTATATAACTCCAATTATAAGGCTGTAGCTCATTAGACCTAAGATTCGTAACTTTATGTTCAAAGTTAATATAAAGTTTACATTAAAAAACAAATCACTGGGCTGGAGATTTAGCTCAGTGGTTCCAGTGCCTGCCTCACAAGTGCAAGGTCCCGAGTTCCATCCCGGTAACCACATACAATGCTAGGCGTGGTTAGTCATACCCACCAACAATCAACCAGCAATCAGTACAACATACCACAGTGCCAGGCGTGGTGGCTCACGCCTGTCATCCCAGCACTTGGGAGACAGAGACAGGAGGATTGCTGAGTTTGAGGCTTGCCTGGGCTACAGAGTGAGCTCAGGGCCAGCCTGAAATACAAAGCAAGACCCTGTCTCAAAAAAACAAAAAGCAAAAAACAGAAAACAAAAAAAAACAAATCACTTACCTTTAAGAGCTTGGCAGTGCTTTTTAATTGCTACAGGAGTCAAATGCAGAAAATTAGGAATCTAAAGCAAAGAAATTTAAGAATACAATATAATAAAATGCCTTTTTAAAGGTTTTGGAGACAGTCTCACTTTGTTGACTTCAAGACAGATAGCTTCATTTTCTGTTCTTTTATTTTTGAAACATGAAATATAAACCTCTCAATTATTATGTTATATAACATATATAGTATATAACATATAACATATATACATTTTTTTTTTGAGACAGGGTCTCGCTTTGTAGTTCAGGCTGGCCCTGAGCTCACTATGGAGCCTAAGCAAGCCTCAAACTCAGCAATTCTCCTGCCTCTGCCTCCCAAACGCTGGGATTACAAATGTGAGACACAACACCCAGCACTATGATATATGGCACTGATATCTGGTGGGCATGAGTCACCATGCCTAGTATTGTTGTATATAATTACTGGGGTCAAACCAGGGACCTCGTTTTTGCTAGGAAGGCACTGGAAGCACTGAGCTAAATCTCTGGCCCATAATCATTAATTCCTAAGGTTTACATGGACTCACAGGCACTGTTCTAGGTACTTGGCATATATTAGCTCAGTTAATAAGCATGTTCAGTTATATCACCAGAAATAGATGTTTGGTTTTTTTGATTTATTCACAACTATCAGCATTATTATAAATGTACTGCTACTCTTTCTCATTCAGTGGCATTTTTCAAAGATCTTTTCTCTTCATTTGAACATTTGTTTTCCTCATTGTTTGCTTTCCTGTGTCTCTTGAAATGTTTTCATTTCCAAATTTCCTTCCCCTGTCTCTATGGAGAAAATAATACTTCTCTCTGTTCCTGTTTCTCTTTTTTTTTTTTTTTTTTTTTGAGACAGGGTCTCGCTTTGTAGTTCAGGCTGGCTCTGAGCTCACTCTGTAGCCCAGGCAAGCCTGGAACTCAGCAATCCTCCTGTCTCTGCCTCCTGAGTGCTGGGATGACAGGTGTGAGCCACCACGCCTGGCACTGTGGTATGTGGTATTGATTGCTGGCGGGCGTGAGTCTCCACGCCCAGCATTGTATGTGGTTACTGGGGATCGAACTTAGGACCTTGCGCTTGTGAGGCAGGCGCCAGAACCACTGAGCTAACCCTCTGGCCCTCCTGTCTTATTTTTTTGACATCATCTTTTAGCAAATCTTTCTTTATTTTCAAGAAGACCTTCATCTAGTGGGAAAGAGCTCATTTCTCATTGTATAACTTCTATTAAGTACTGTAAAAGAACTATCTACAATACGCATGTCCAGATTAAGAATTTGTATGTTCTTTTAAAAACCCCATACTCCAAAGTATAGGAGTATTAGCAGAGGGAAAGTCAGCATCCATTTAAATATTAATTTTAGCCAACAAACCACAATTATCTTACCTTTAGAAGTTCGAGATTTCCCTCCTTTGCCATCGGAATGCCCCTCTTCCCGGGGTAACCCATCCGAATGGGCAGAGGCACTGCAGAGGGCTTAAAGGGCCCTGCAACTGGGTAGACACTAGGCCAGTCCTGGTCAGCAGCCATTTTCTCTGCTCTAGGGGATAGTGCCTAAGAGTCATGAGATACTTAACATTTTAAAATACAAATGTACATCTTAATTTTAAAGCAAAATCTGCAATTATGAGAAACAAAAACTAAAAACGCAAACTATACAAAATCTATTACTATATAAACTGCTACCATGCAAATTAAAAATCCTACCTAAAACTCTCTGACAAAGACTCCTGTTAATATCACACTTTCTATGCTGGGCGTGGTGGCTCACGCCTGTCATCTCAGCACTTGGGAGGCAGAGACAGGAGGATTGCTGAATTCGAGGCTTGCCTGGGCTCCATAGTGAGCTCAGGGCCAGCCTGAACTGCAAAGTGAGACCCTGTCTCAAAAAAAAACAAAAACAAAAAATATCACACTTTCTGTACTAAAACTTGATTTAATTAGATGTTTGATAGATTTCTAAATATTTATATATCAGAATTATATTCACAAATTTCCATAAATATTTCTAAATATAACTTTTACAATTTTTTGATGGAAGTCATTACATAGGGCTCATTAAAAACTTATAAATAAGAAAGATAAGGAGTCAGAATATGGAAACAAATTAAGGTTAGACTGAATCTGAGTAAGTACATAATGAAAGATTACTTAGGTCCACAGACAAACTATTGGGCAGCTTAATAAATCACCTTAACCTAAGTAAACAGTCTGAAATAGAAGATGGGCAACATATGAAAGTAGGGCTTCAACAGCAATATCCACAGAAGCAATAACAAAATTAGTACAGTGTATTCCCTAGAAGTAATATTCTTGTAAAAATTATTGCTGAAGATGATGGTAATTTGGTGCCATTTAATATTTCTTTTTTTGAGACAGGGTCTCGCTTTGTAGTTCAGGCTGGTCCTGAGCTCACTATGTAGCCCAGGTAAACCTCGAACTCAGCAATCCTCCTGCCTCTGCCTCCCGAGTGCTCGGATGACAGGCGTGAGCCACCACGCCCGGCACTGTGGTAGGTGCTATAGATTGCTGGTGGGTGTGAGTCGCCACGCCCTGTATTTGTTGTGTGTGGTGACCAGGGATCAAACTCAGGACCTTATGCTTGCTACGCAGGCACCAGAACCACTGAGTTAACTCTCTGGCCCATTTAACTTTTAACTAAAATTGGTTCCGACTCCCTACTTATCAACTGACCTTGTAATTTGGATTCTTTAACACAGACATGCAAGGGTCTTCCTGGTTACATTAGCTACTGGACATGATAGGGCCAGGGACACAGCCCTGGCCTAGTGTCATGCATACGCCCGGCTTGCACCACTGATCAAGGTACCATCAGAAATAGAGTAGTTCCATGTTCTGTTTTATAATCTTGTTTCCAGGGAGACTCTGGACAATTCCCTTTCTCTGGACACACACAAATCAAAGTCTGGCCTCTGCCTGCGCAGTACAGTCACCCAGTGAGCTCTGAAGATTTCTGCATCTTCCTTCTGTCTCACTGTGGAATTCCAGAAATCACTGAGCTAACATACGACAGAAAAGAGAAACCATTTACCTGTCTTCTCATTTGCCTTTCACTCTTGGATGTTCCTTCAGCTGTATCTAAAAGATAACAATTATGAAAAATGAATAAGAGAAAAATGTATAAGAGAATTGTTCAATGTCAATCATTACTCCTTAAATCTAATACAATATTCAGTAATTAAACAGGAACTCAGAGACTAAAATCATCTGAAAGACAAAGCTCAGAAAGTTTTTACTGCAATTGCTGACACAATGAACTCATCATCTAAAAATATTTTCAACAAGTTTTAAGGTTCACACCAAAATGAACTCATTTTCTGAAGATAAGCCATCAAGTTTAGAATTAAGAATTTTGAACCTGGGCTGGAGATTTAGCTCAGTGGTTCTGGTGCATGCCTCCCAAGTGCAAGGTCCAGAGTTCCATCCCGGTAACCACATACAATGCTTGGTGTGGAGACTCACGCCCACCAGCCATCAATACCACATACCACAGTGCCGGGCGTGGTGGCTCACGCGTCATCCCAGCACTCGGGAGGCAGAGGCCGGAGGATTGCTGAGTTCAAGGCTTGCCTGGGCCACATAGCGAGCTCAGGGCCAGCCTGAACTACAAAGCGAGACCGTGTCTCAAAAAAAAATAAAAAATTAAAAATTAAGAAAAAAAAAATTTTGAACCTAACAATAATTGGTTGTAGGGTTGGGGAAGCACAAAGTCCTAGATCAATCCCTGGTACTGCTGATAAAAAAAAAAAAAGGTTGAAATGTTCTCCTTATAAATCTACCGGTTCATATTTGGAATTACTCCATCTATCACAAAGGCAATTCTTCAGTTTTTCTTTCTCTATCATACATTAGAAATGCTAATACTACAATGACACCAATAATAAAATTCAGTATTAAGTAGTAATACAAGTGCAACTCTTAAAATATTACCTTATTCTAAGTACAAGAAAATTTACCTTATGGTTCTCAAAATGTTGTGCTGTGCTAGATGATACTAATGTATTTATCAAGTACTTTTGTACGCAGACGCGGTTTTAAAGCTATTTTTCCCATTTAATCACATTCATTACAATAAATGCAAATACTATTATTCTTCCTACTTGGAGGTCACTCCCAGTCAACAAAACTAAAGAGCGAGACATTAGGGCGACAGAGCACACTGTGCCAGGCTCCGCCCACTCCGACCGCTCTGGCTTCTCCGCTCTGGGTTTCCAGAGCTGCAGGAAACTCCCGGACCAGCCCCTCTGGCCTGCGGACACTGCTCTCGGTGGCGCGAGCCGGGGCATCTACTGACTCCGCCCACCCCTCTCGCTTTCCCCTTTCTTCCTCTGGTGCATGTCTGCTCATCTCACAATCTCCATTCATTCAAAGATTTAGCGACAGTCTGGACTAGGAACTAGGAGCCAACAAAACATAGTTTTTTGTTTTTTTTTTTTTTTGAGACAGGGTCTCGCTTTGTAGTTCAGGCTGGCCCTGAGCTCACTATGGAGCCCAGGCAAGCCTCGAACTCAGCAATCCTCCTGCCTCTGCCTCCCTAGTGCTGGAATGACAGGCGTGAGCCACCACGCCCGGCAACAAAACCTAGTTTTTGCTCTTGTAGAACACAAAAATCTATCAAATAAGACAATTTTTTAACACATAACCTAAGTAAACAGTGTATTATGGATATATATAACAGGACATGAAACCCAGGCAGTGAGTGGGTGTGGTGGTTAATGTGAGATACTAACTTGATGGATTGAGGGATATCCAGATAGTTGGCAAAACACGATTTCTGGATGAAGGCATTTGCAGAGGAGACTGCTGTGAGAGACTGAGTGTGGAAGACCTATTCTCAATTCTTTCAGTAATGAGGGGGAGAAACATAAAGGCAGAGAAGAGACAAATTTACTCTCTTGCTGAAGTGAAGCTCAGATGTGGACTACGCCAGGCTGCTAACACTGTGTTGCCAGGATGCAGCCTGCTGCGAGACTTCTCGGCCGCCAGAACACGAGAGCCAGCTTCCCTCACGAACCCTTTCTCCCCCTCCATCCAATCACCCTTAGCTCCTTCTCTCCGGAGGACGCTGACTGCTATGTTCACAGTGATCCTCCCTGAGGAAGTAAACTCCAAGCTGAAAGCTGAAGATGAGCCAGCAGGCGACAGGGGAACAGACAAGTGAATCACTGTTTCAAGAAAGCAAGAGAACACAGGAGCTAAGTAAGTAAATTTAAATTCAATATAGCTAAAATTTAAGAGAACCGAGAGAGCGCTGAAGACAGGCACAGACATTTCATGGGCTTGGCAACTGCAATGATGACTGGAGAGCTCTCGGCTTCCTTCAGCCCTGGTGCTGCCATTCACCCCATTGCTCAGGACAAAAATCTACAGGCGGGGTTGACACCTGTCCTTGAGCCCCACGGCAAATCCATCAGCGAACTCTATCAGCTCTACCTTCAAAATTCCATCAGCTCTGCCCTAGGTCCAACCACACCACCTCAGTCACTGCCAGCTACCAGCATCCGGGCTCCAAGACTCCAGACGGGCCTCTGGCTTCCACTCTCGTCCCACCGAGGCGGGGCCACACCAAGTGTAAGTCACATCCTCTTCCGGCTCCAAGCCTTCCGACAGGACCGCTGACTTCCGGCCAAAGCGCACATTTGAGTCCCGGCAAGTCCTTAGAAGACGAGGCCGCTACCTGAATCTCCGATGTCTTAGACTCCACTCTTTCTTACACTCACACACTTGTGATCACGCTGTTTCTTAATCGTGTTCCTAAGGTATTTTCATTTGTGGGTCTTTCTGCTTGCTTCGTTCTCTAGGCCAACAATATTTTTATAACTCTTTGCATGGTTTTGGGTTCTGCTTAAATATCACTTCCTCACTTGGGTCTTTCCGGAACAACTTGTCTTAACCTACCCAATACCCACCACTTTCCCAGTAATTTATTCTGTATGCTTTGCTTTTATTTTCTTCCGACTTTTCATATAGTTGTTTATTCTCAAACTGCCAATAAATCAATAAATCAAGGAAAAAATGCGCTGGAGATTTAGCTCAGTGGTTCCGGCGCCTGACTTGCAAGCGCGAGGTCCCTGGTTTGATCCCACTATGCTGGGCCTGGTGGCTCACGCCTGTCATCCCAGCAATCGAGAGGCAGAGGCAGGAGGATGGCTGAGTTCGAGCCTTGCCTGGGCTACAGACTGAGCTCAGGGCCAGCCTGAACTACAAAGCAAGAGTCTGTCTCCAAAAACAAAAGCAAGGAAAAATTGAAAAAAGAAAATACCTGGGCATGGTACCCCATGCTTTTAATCCTTGGATCTTGAAGCAGGAAGTCTGCCAATTTTCACAGAATTGCCCATTACATCTATCAGACCATCTCAAAAAAAAAAAAAATTTGCGGGGTAAGGACGGATGTAGTTCAGACTGGCGGCCCTGGGTTCAATTCCAAGTACTAAGAAAAAGACTGAAAAGCCCCTATGAAAGAGTGTATAGCTCATCCTAAAGCCACTTGTAGATTTTCGACAAAGGAAGCGGCAAGACAAGCTTTGGGTTTTGAACACCTTACTCTGGACTGTCGTGATAACTCGGCGTTAGACGCAGGAGAAGGTAGGCAGCCCGCGTGGACGCGAGCCTCGGTGGGCTGCGAGCCTGCCTCGCTCCGCGGCTCCCGCCACACCCGCCTCCGCCGTCACCGCTCCCGGCGCGCGCCGCCAGCCGCCCGCCCGCCGCCCCGCGCGCCCGGCCGCGCCTTCCCGCGATCGGAGGCGCCGCGGGACGCCGCCAGGCAGGCCGCCGAGGCAGAGGCGGAGCGCGCACGCGCGGCGGGGACGAGGCGGGCGCGCTGGTGTGTGCGCGCAGACCCCACGCGCGTGGCCGCGGCCCTCCCACGGCCGCCGGGGAAACACGCCTCCCGGGCGCCCGCCTCGCGTCGCCCTTCACCTCCCCGCAGCCTGGACGCGGCGACACGACGGACACTCACGCGGCCGAGGTCTCGAAGCGTGAGGGGTCGGGGACACGGCGCCGTAGAAAGCCCGCAAGGTGCTGGCCCGCGACCGCAGGAGGAAGCGCCGCGACAGCACGGCCGCCGCCATAGCCGCGAGGACGGCAAGCCGGAGGGAACAAGCCCAGCGCGTCACGGGGTGGGACCTGCGCCGCCGTGCGCAGGCGCCAGGCCTGGCTCTCCCCCCTCGGGTGGGAAACCTTGGGTTTCCGGGGAAGGGCGGGAAGATACTCGCAGAATAGAAAACAGTCGTGAAAACAGGGGAAGAGATTAATGGAATCAGTCAGCCTAAAGACAGCTGCAGTAAGTACGAGAATTGGCCGGGGGGAAGTGGCTCGCAGGGGGCGACGGTCTGCAGTCAAGCATCAAGCAAAGTCTACTTCAGGGCCCTGACAGTGTGCAGCTGCTGCTTTTCTACACTCAAGTATCTACTTTTTGATTTTGAAAACTATTTTGATTAGTATACTCAGTTTGGGCACAATACTGAAGTAATTCAGGAGCGTTTCTGCATTTTTAAAAAATGTGCTTGTGGCAGTATTCCCTAGTAATTAAAAAAGGGTGGCTTTTTTTTTTTTTTTTTGAGACAGGGTCTCCCTTTGTAGTTCAGGCTGGCCCTCAGCTCACTATGTAGCCCAGGCAAGCCTCGAACTCAGCGATCCTCCTGCCTCTGCCTCCCGAGTGCTGGGATGACAAACGTGAATCACCACACTCCGTACTGTGGTGTGTGGTACTGATTGCTGGTGGGCGTGAATCACCACGGCTGGCGTTGTAGTATGTGGTTACCAGCAATTGAATTCAGGACTTTGCGCTTGCTAGGCAGGTGCCGGAACCATTGAGCTAATCTCCGGTCCCCCACAGTGGAAATTTTATAGGTCAAAATCCCGAGTTGAGTACAGTATATGACAAAACTATGACCAGTAAGATTATAAGTATAGAGCTGGGCAGTATAATGCTTGCCTGACAACTTAAGGTCCTGAGTTCAATCCATGCTACTGGAAAAAGATAGTATAGCCACTGAGGTAATATTGACCCAATGGAGACGCAAGTCATGTAGCAAATGCTTATGAGAAGAGCAAAGAACTTTCTTAGGGAAGGGTGGATCAGGAGATCCTGATCGTGCGGTGGGGTGACTGATAGCTAATTAGACTACCGGGCCAGGTGTTTTCACAGGTGTGCGCTCATCATCAGCACTCACTGTCAAGGGCCCAGCTGGCTGCGTGACCCAGCTGTCTGGTGACTCGTAAGAGAAGAGACGGGCCTGCCGATCTGGAAAGCAGCACCGCAGCCCGGTCCCGGGGCGCACCAGCCCTGGGCCCCGCGCTCCTGCGGCTCTGGGCCAGCTCCTCTCGCAGTATCTGCGGTAAAGCCGTTCCACTGTGGTCTGGTCTTCCTCTCATCTCTCCTGGAGAGTGGGGCCCTCCGGGCCGCAGACCCAGCAGAGTGATAGTGAAGGCCTTAACTTCTGAAACGACAGTGAAGGCCATGGGGAACTGTTTCAGTTCAAAGGCAGCTGAGATTTGGCCCATGTGTTGTAAGAGCTGCACCTCAGGGAAGAGCTCAGGCACCACCCGCAGACAGCAGCGAATTAAGCCCAGGAAAAGACGACGAAAAGCAACAGCAACCAGACAGCATTTATGGGTTCAGCAATTTCAACAGCTTAGAGGCAAACAATTTTCTTTATGTGATTCTAACCTAAAGCTTTTATTTTATTTTTGAGACAGGGTCTCGCTTTGTAGTTCAGGTTGGCCTTGAACTCATGCAGCCCAAGCTAGCCTCAAACAGATCCTCCTGCCTCTGTCTCCCAAGTGCTGGGATTTGGGCGTGAGTCACACCTGCCATTGTGGTGTGTGGTACTGGGAAGTGAATTTGGGAGCTTGTGCTTGTGAGGCAGGTGCTGGAACCACTGAGCTAAATTCTGGCCCTAGCATAAATCTTTGTAACTGGACACACTTTAATTTTTTATGAGCTACTTAGCTTTATGATTGAAGGAATTATTTAACCTCTCTGATCTGTCACATAGAGACAAACACCTATTAAAGTCACACAGAATGCATGTAAATTGCAACAATGTATGTGAAGAATCTGGGTGGCTAATGAGTTCAGTGATAACCACTGTTCTGGTACTATTAAATCCCACACAGGTTTTTTTTTCTGAGACAGGGTCTCGCTTTGTAGTTCAGGCTGGCCCTCAGCTCACTATGTAGCCCAGGCGAGCCTTGAACTCAGCAATCCTCCTGCCTCTGCCTCCCGAGTGCTGGGATGACAGGCGAGAGCCACCACGCCCGGCACTGTGGTATGTGGTATTGATTGCTGGTGGGCGTGAGTCTCCACGCCCAGCATTGTATGTGGTCACCGGGATCGAACTCAAGGCCTTGCACTTGCAAGGCAGGCGCTGGAACCACTGAGCTAAATCTCTGGCCCACCACACAGGCTTTTAACTAAAAATGGCTATTCTTGGTGAATATACATTCCTTACTGCAAATGCTAGCAAACATTATTATAACAAGGAAGTGTTTTTAAATGATCAGTAAAGCTAACAAGAACTAAATGTCAAAAGTCATTCCATGCAGAGAAGCTGCCAGAAGGGGCAGGAGGAAGGAACAAGAACCACAGGAACTTTGGAGTTGGAGTTCTCAGGTGAAACTAGCACAACAAACTGCTCTGGAGTCTTCCCCGCAGCCCTGCTTCCCCACCTCCCACCAAAAGGGACGAAACTCACGCTGGGGCCTGGGATCTAGCTTAGTGGCAGCACGCCTGCCTCTCAAGCCAAGGTCCTGAGTTCAATCCTGGGGCCCAGAACAAAACAAAAAATTCCCATACTCCGAAGTGCTAGATTTACTATTTAAAACAGATATTTTGATTTGTAAGTCAAGCTTTTGAATTTTATTGACCTCTTACCCAGTTTTTATTACAAATAAAGAATAAAGGTCAAACTAAATCATAAGTGTTTGGAAACATGGACTTTTCTTCATCTGCATAACTGTGACTAACATGTTTTGATGCCAGTAATCATTTTCAGCCAAGGATGTGAGCAGATGACCCTGCTCGTGTCTGTCTCCTGGGCCAGTCACTCACACAAACCGTTCAGAGGATGCTAATGTAAACCTTGCCCACCTCTCTTAGCCCATCTTTCTTACTCAGACAGCTTCCAAGCAGCTCTCTGATGGAGACAGACTCTTGAGTTTCCAGGACAAATTGTTCCAGAGCCTTCTGGCCCGGCAGATGGCTGGTCTGCATCTCACTTTTGACACTGTCTAGGATGACTCCTCTGACATCTTTGGGCTTTCCTGGCACACCCAAGATGATAAACAGGCCCAGGCAATCTTCTCCTATCAAGGTACAGAATTCTTCCAGCTTATCGAATCTACTTTTCTTCCCGGGAGGCTCCTCCGACCTTGACCGTGGACTGAAGAGGTCAGAAGCCTTTGGCTCTCCTGGAGGAAGAGAAGTCATCTGCAGAGTCTGTACTGCGAGCTGAAGCTTTATCTGTTTATCGCATCCCCAGAAGGTCCAAATCCAGTCTGCCCCAAACAGCAGGGTCTGGTGCCTGGTCATCCTGGTGGTGGTGAGCCACTCGCCAGCTCCTCTCTCTTGACAGAAGGCAATGAAGTGGATTAAGAAGATCTCATTCAGAGTATTTGCGGCCGGGCAGAGTTTGCTCAGAGGATAGTCCAACCCAAGATACTCCTTCAGTTTTTGAGCTGCATGAACAACAGCGTCACTGGCCACCTCACAGACGCCAGGAAGCTCTCTGTTGTCCTCCGGAGCCACCTCCTGGGACGCTTTCTGCCCCATTCCTCGTGCATCCCAGTCAATACTGCCTCCAAGGAGCGTGCTTGCAAATGTCCTTGCGAATTTATTCCCTTTCAGGACAGTTTCCCAGTGAAGTCACTTCTGTTGGGGCGGGCAGGTTCCTCCCTCTGCAGCTTCCTTATAGCTAAGCATACAGACACGTAGCTAAACAAACATTTGAGGCTCCTGTTTGTCATTTGGGAGTGTTGTGTTCACAGGGACTCCTGCTCCTTTATTAAGGTCGAGATAGTAAATTTCACACAAAACAGCTGTTCCTCTCTAGCTATATTCACTCTCCTTTTGTTTTTATGTGGCACTGGGGGATTTAATCAGCCAGGGCTTTCAGGCTGAGCTACATCTCCAGACTTTATTTGGGTAAATTTTAAATGTTGAGAAAGGGTCTTACTAAGTTGCTAAACTGTCAGGCTGCAAAAGGAAACAAAGCTTATGTATACAGGGGGCAGGATAATGAGAAAAATGAAAATTAAGTCATGTCATATACTGGTACAAACTCAATGTCAATTGTGATCCTAACATATATACAAAAGGTACCAATAAAACCAATTTAAAAAATAAACTGTCAGGCTGGATTTGACCTTTTAATCTTCCTGCCTCATCTTCCTACACAGGTTCTGAAAACCTCTTTGTCCTCCTAACTTCAGCTTTGCAAATAAGTCACTTCTACTTTTCCTAATTCCGCTTTTTTTTTTTTATTCCCCAGACAGGTTCTCGCTTTGTAGTTCAGGCTGGCCCTCAGCTCACTATGTAGCCCAGGCAAGCCCAGAACTCAGCAGTCCTCCTGCCTCTGCCTCCAGAGTGCTGGGATGACAGGTGTGAGCCACCATGTCCGGCACTGTGGTGTGTGGTACTGATTGCTGGTGGGCATGAGTCACCACGCCCAGCATTGTATGTGGTTACCGGGGATCGAACTCAGGACCTTGCGCTTCTGAGGCAGGTGCTGGAACCACTGAGCTAAATCTCTGGCCCCACATTTTTGTTTTTAGACACAGGGTCTCATTGTAGTTCACGCTAGTCTTAAATTCATGGTGATCCCCCTGCCTCTGCTTCATGAGTGCTGGAATTAGGTGTGCAACACCATGCCTGGCCCTATTTTTTATGTTGAACAAAGCAAAATTAAATAATGACAATAAAACATGAGTCAATTATCAGTTGACTTTATTTCTTCTCATATGGTATTACCAGCATCATATATTTTATAAATAAAATATATCATCAAACTATTTAACCAAATTATCTATCATCAGTTACATTATATTGTCCTGAATGAAGAATATTTGGTATCTGTAACAGTCTTAAGGTATTTTGAATCAGGTTCTAATAATGAATTTTTTTCAAATGATGATAGAAATTCACATTAAAATAAAACCTAAATATAGGATGAGTCTAGTTTTGTTTTTTGGTACCAGGGATTGGACTCAGGACCTTTCACCTGCCAGGCAGGCACAGTGCTGCTGAGCCTCCTCTCCAGCCCTAGGATGAGTCTAATTACCAAACAACGAATGACACAGTTCAAGAAAACCACTGTTACTGTCAAATCATTTCAGTGAAGAATACATAATAATTTAGTGTTGTACTGTCCCTAATGAATAGCTCGGTAACTTTCCAGGAATGAAAAATACCACTAATACTCCAATACAGTTTACAGCCCAGTCCACTGGGACAACCTGAGCCGCCCACCTCTTCGATTCATGAGCACCCTCTACATGGGTGGCTATCATGAACAATTACATAGCACTGAATGAAAAACAAGACTTTTCCTAAACCAGTAAGATAAACACAAATAGTTTTTGCTGCAGTTTTCTCTTCTGTATAAAGAGTATTTTAGCATTCTGTAACATTTTGTCTACAAATATCATTATAAAACTAATTTTGCAGCCTCAGAATTTTTGAATTCTGCCCCACAGACAGCCTGAGAAAACATACAATAGCAGGAGTAGCAGACTGTTAATATTATGATATAATGACATATTTGGCAAAGAGGAAAATAAGAAACAATACTGTAAGGGTTTTTGTTTTTGGATAATTTTGGGGTACACGAATACTTATAAATGCATTCAAGTTAACAGTATATTCATTCATGTTCCTCAAATTCTTCCTTATAAGGTAAATGGATCCAAAATTAGGACTGAACTATCTAAACTGTTCAAGAATTTTGTGGTGTCAATAAAGAATATTTGGTTTTAATGACCAACACTTGAAATTGAGCTGTGGAGAAAGAAGTATCATTTTGGTTTCTTTAGAAACTGGTTAGTGCACGGAAAATTTGGAGGTATTTTTTGACAACATCCTTATGTCATAGACGTTTTACTTCCTAAGTACTGCGTGTGTGTGTATTTAGAAAAATATATAAAATAAGAGGCAAGTGGAGGTGTGACTGGCATTTAGTGGGCACGCTGAGTGCGTAACAAAATCCCACACACTGGTCTTGAAAGCGCAGAACGTCCTGCACAGACGGCCGAGGTGAGTGTGGATGGGACGGTCATTCCCACACTGGTGTGATCCCCAAACTTTCCATACTGGGGATGCAGATGGGAACGCTGTGGTAAAATATTCACTCTAAAAGCATCACTTTAAATACATCACAGATTTTTACATTAAATAGAGGAAAAACAATTATACTCTCTTTACCAGTGTCTCATTTTTGTGGCAACTTCTAAATAGGAACATTTCCCAATTTCCGTTTCCACTTCAGTAGGAACAGAAGGTAGAATGACGAGCAGTGCACAGTCCCTTGCTTGCTGCACACATCATATCTGACAGATAAAGCAGAAGGAAGACCAGGGCCTGCAAGCGATCATCCTGGCTCCACAGTTAAACGTTCACATCTTCGTCTGTGACGCTGGTACTGGGGGAACGGACAGCAAAGTCTTTAAACATGTCATCTTCCTTTAACATGTGCTGGAACACAAGGAGGCAAGAAGCCACACACCGTGAGTCCGGAGCTCAGAACATATTCTCCAAGATACATGCAGTTCTTTGGGGTTATTTTAACAGATACCAGTGGAACATTTTCCATTTACTGTACAAACTTACTGTGAGGTTGTTGATGCCTTCAGAAAATGCACCTATCTGCCTCACTGTCCCTTCTGAATCTTCCATCTGCAAAGAAACCATGTGACATCACCTTCATAATAAGAAAGACAGTGAAGCAAAATGAACACAGTTTAGGCAGAAGAAAGGCAAGTTTTTTCTTGTTTCCATGGAGACTTTGGGCTACCTACTTACTCTCTCTGTGCTTCTGTTTACACGTCTCAACAGAGACACTATGTTCTTTTAAGATTACCATAAACTGGGTGAGAGACTTAGCTCAGCCTTTCTGCCACCTGCCTAGCAAGCTCAAGGTCCTGAATTCAATCCCCAGTAACCACATACAATAATACTGGGCATGGTAACTCACGCCCACCGGCAATCAGTACTACACACCACAGGGCCGGGCATGGTGGCTCACGCCTGTCATCCCCGCACTTGGGAGGCAGAGGCAGGAGGACTGCTGAGTTAAGGCTTGCCTGGGCTACATAATGAGGTCAGGGACAGCCTGAACTACAAGGTGAGAGCCTGTCTCAAAAAAAAAAAAGAAAAGAAAAGAAAAGAAAAAGATTACCATAAACTTTAACGTGTGATAAATACTGAGGATAGAACCTGGAATGTGGTAAATAATCTGTAAGTGTGCACTGCTACTTTATTATGTCTTAGGGATTTTAAAAAAAAAGCTTCAATTATTAGATACAGTGTATGAAGCTTCTGGTTGGTGTCTGAATGCTGCACACACCTTAAGAGACACATACGGTGCTGCGTTTACCTGGTCTAACCGATCGAAATCGTCTTCATCATACAGATGCACATCCAAGCCGGGCTTAAATCCCTTCTTTGAGGTACTTCCTGATGCCTGTCCCAGTTCCATCGGACAAACATATTCTTCTCCATCTTCCTGTTTCTTCTTTCTCAGATTCCCGAAATTGCTGAATGTAAGTTTCTTTGGCTTTAAAAGCAAAAAACCCAGCCGTATACTGGATTAAATTAATATAACAATGGGCCTCCCATCAACTGGAGAGTGGATAAAGAAGATGTTGTTTTTTTAATAAAATGGAGTACTACTCTGACACAAAGAATGACAAGATTGATTCATTTACGTGCAAATGGATACACCTGGAGGACACGCTAATGAGTGAAATCAATAGATCACAGATAGGCAAATACCGGATCTTCTCATTGATATTTGCACCTGCAGATGCAAATAAGCTCTAGAAAGTATGATGGTCTTTGTAGAATGGGAAATTTCCAAGGGAAATTTGGTGTGGGGATGTAATGAGGGGAAGCAATAAATATGATTCTGAAAGAAAATAAAAGAGCATGTATATAGGGGGTGGGGAGGTGTGGGTGGGTGGGGATGTGGGTAAAAATAAGAATTGACTGTGTCATATATTGGTACAAATTCCCCAATGTTACGTGTGATTGTGAGATATATATAAATTGTACCAATAAAGAATTCAATTAAAATAAAATAAAATGAACAGGACAAAAAAACAATGGGCCTATAATATATAATTATACACCCATGACAAAGTGAAAAGTAACGGAGTAATTAAATCTGCATAACATAATAAAGGCATGCAGGCATATGATGCAAATAAATATAAATGGCCCTAGTTAGGAAAAGAGTTAACAAGATTAATCTTTTTTTTTTTGAGACACGGGGTTACTTTGTAGTTCAGGCTGGCCCAGAACTTACTATGTAGCCCAGGCAAGCCTCCAACTCACAGCAATCCTCCTGCCTTTGCCTCCCGAGTGCTGGGACTATAGGAGTGGTACAGAGGGCTGGTGGGCGTGCGTCACCATGCCTGGCATTGTTGTGGTTACTGGGGATCAAACTCAGGACCTTGTGTTTGCTAAGCAGGCGCTAGAATCACTGAGGTAAATCTCTGGCCCAACAAGATTATTCTTATTATCTTATTATTATTCTTAATTTTTTTAATTTTTTATTTTTTTTTGAGACAGGGTCTTGCTTTGTAGTTCAGGGTGGCCCTGAGCTCACTATGTAGCCCAAGCTGACTGGAACTCACAGGAACCCTCCTGCCTCTGCCTCCCAAATGCTAGGATTACAGGCATGAGCCACCACGCCCACACCCAATTTATCTTATTCTTTTTATCCATACAAACTAGCTGGACACTATGATAAACTAAATATGCTGAGACCCTTTGGTATGATTACACAGAATTTGAAGCAATAGAATTCCTTACACTGAATCCAATTCTAATTGGATACAAATGATCCGTAAGTCTATTCTGCCTCCACAGAGGCCGGCTCTGTGGTAAAAACACTCTCTTTCTTTTAGAGACAAATTTTAGGGATGCATACAAGAGAAACTCTACTTCAGCCACTGAATAGTTCTTTACATTATCAGGATGACTAAGAATTTAGGCAAAACATACTTTCTCAAAGGCTTCAAATCTGGTACATCTTTTATATGAGACTCAAAGCCAGACAGAGGAAATAAACAACAAATACGCAAACAAGAAGGGCATGGCGCACACTTCTGCAAGAGTGCCGCACTCTGCCCCTGTACTGAAGTTGTGCATACAGTATTTTGAGAAGGGTCAATGTACAAGTGATTTATTTAGGTTTTTGAGCTTACTATGTGGCCCAGACTGGCCTCAAAATCATTGTGATTCTCCTGTCTCAGCCTCTCAAGTGCTGGATTCTATGTGTGCATCACCAGACCCAGCGAACAGGTAATTTAAAACAGAAAGAAATAGTCTGAATTTGATATAATCCACAAATCCATTAGAGAATGGATATCTACTCTATCTTGAAGCATTGTTTTAGTATTTTTTTTCCAAACTTGGAAGGCTAGCCAATTATATGCCAGAAAAGCTGAATCTGTACACAGAAATATCTTCCTTTTCCTATCGGAACTGCAGCTAATATTTGGGCCCAAGAGAAGGGTCTCTGCACTGACAATATGTCAGCTATAGAAACCAACATCCTAGTCTTTATTATTAATGCCAATAAGACAAATGAATTAGGCAGAATCCTCCAAAAAGGTATTCTCTTACTTACTCTTGAAATTATACATACTTTAGTCAAGTGTGGTAGTGTATACTGTCATCCTAGCACTCAGGAGGCTGAGGCAGGAGGACTGCTATGCAATTGAGGCCAGCCTTGGCTATGGAGTGAATTCAAGGCCAGCGTAAATTACACAGTGAGACCCTGCCTCAGAAAGCAAGAACAAAAAGACAAAAACAAAGAAGAAATAAAAATAAAATACACACGTTTTAAATCCACCCACAAAGTAACTCAAGGAAACAGAAGAGCAGGTACCAATCAAAGCCAGACCCTTGCTCCGTGCGGTTTACTGGACAGAGCCGGCTGGCACCCACCTTCACTTTGGCAGTGGCTGTTAAGAGCACATAATCTGGCAGCTCCATGGCATCTCGCTTCTGGTGTTGGGCCTCAGCACCGATCAGAAGGTGGAAATGCGTGGCTAAGTGTCTTCGCAGCAGCGTCTTATTTGGTGGAATGTTCAGTAACTGAGCCATTGTTTCTACGTTAAAACGAGGCTCTAGCACCTGTGAGAACAGATGTCGATGGCGTCGGACACGGCTGCGCTCGGGTGCTTCCCAGCGCGCCACGTCTGCCCCGGAGCCGTCCCGGGGACCCTCCGGGCAGCCCGGGGAGGCAGGCAGGCCGGACTCGGATCTTTCGTTGTCAAAGGGCTGGAGCTGGCCCTGCCGTCTGGGCTTCTGGTTTCACAGCGTCTGCACTTCGGACTCTTAGGAACGCTGCTTCCGGAAGCCAACTCCTTATGGATCATCGGTGGGGAAAAATACAACCTCTGTCATTACTGGGGTATCAGGTGGTCACGGGAGAGACGTTACTCAACGTGAAAGAGGAGCATACAGGGGAAATTAGTTTTATAAAACACAAGTATTCTGAAAGCAAAGATCTAGTAGAAATAGTGTAGGAGGCTTAGATTAGAGGACTCTGGATGACAACGAACTGATACAGAATGTGTCCCTCACCCAAAATGCTTGGGACCAGGAGTGTTTTAGATTTGGGACTTCTCGGATTTTTTAATATTTGCACATAAATAATGAGGACTCATGAGAATGGGATGCAAATCTAAATATGAAATTCATTTGTGTTTCATATATATAACCTTATGACTTTATATTTTTAGTACTCTTGCATTTTGACTACAACGCACTGTATGAGGTTAAGTGTTGAATTTCCCACTTGTAAATCTGGAGCAATTCAGATTTTGCTCAACCTAAAATATCCTATTCATTGAAGTAAAGGAAAGAAAATGATGTAAAATTGAACTTGTACCATGAGTCCACCGTGGACCCCACTGCCTCTGAGATTGGGGGCATATTCGGCCAGGTCCACGGAACGCAGCCACTCCATCACGCGGTGGTTGGTCCACTGCCGAACCTCAGACGGGGTGATGCTGCTCTGCGGAACAAACAACCACCCGAGCTTCAGCTGCTGGCTGCAGGATTCTCCAAGCTTTACCTGCAAACACAGCCTACGAAGTCTGCCCCGGGCAGCACCATTACTTGACGTTCCACTAAATGTTTTATTTTTTTTTTCTGAGACAACTTACTATGTAGCCCAGACTAGCCTAGAACTCATGCCTCAACCTCCCAAAGGCTGGGGTTATAAGCATGTGCCAGTAGTCTGGCTCTTACACTAGTAAAGAAAAACTGTTAATCTGAATTTTCTTTTGAAGAACTGGTATCATGGCTGGACATGGTGACTCACGCCTGTCATCTCGGCACTCAGAAGGCAGAGGCAGGAGGGTTGCTGTGAGTTCGAGGCTTGCTTGGGCTACATAGTGAGCTTGGGGCCAGCCTGAACTACAAAGCGAGACCCTGTCTCAAAAAACAAAAACAAAGAGACCATGCCAGAGGCATGCAGAGACAGATCAGGCAAGCAAGACCCTGTCTCAAAAAAAAAGGAAAAAAAGAATTTATACCACAGAGTTTCAAGCTTTCTTACACCCTAAGAAGAAAATGGAAAAGAAATTTTTATAATAATCTCTAGCTCTGTGGATTAAGAAGACAAGAAACAAAAAATATATATTATATATCTATATATATATATAGATATATATTATATATCTATATATATAAATGGAAAACAACCCTTTGCTTTAGTTACACAGTGGAACTAGTATAGGATGACAGGAAAATAAAGCCAAAGAAATAAATGATTAGACTCATGATTCGCGAGAGACCGGCTTATCCTCAGGCTCCACGAAGTGGGTCTTAGTTTTGTGTAGTCACTACATGTGAAAGGGGAGACCTCTGTCTGAAACGCTACCTCATCAGATGGCCGCCTCCGGAGGCAGTTGGGCTCGAAGTTATTGATCCTCAGCACCTGGATGGCCCTTTTGATACTGAGGTGGTGCAGCACACTCACGACCTTCAGGGACAGCAAGTCATCCTGCAAGACCAGGAAGAAGTGCTCACGTGCCCGTCTGGAGCAGCAGGACCTTCCGAGGGAAACTGAGACACTGGAAGCAGCAAAGCCCCTAAACACAACACGCTTCACGAGCTTGCCGGCGATGTCAAAGCGTCTGTTTAGGAGGACAATTCCCTTTCTCTGTTCTGAACCAAATCCTCTCAGGACCTCAGTTGTTCCCAACCAAGCTGACTGTCAACTGTTCTTCTCTCTCCCAGATGATCTGTGAGGAGAACGCCGTCCCCGGGCTCCGAGTGCAAAAGGCACTCACTGCATCCTTACAGCAGACAAGCTGTTTTCTGAGTTTTTGTCACTATGCGCCAGTGCTCGCTACGCGTGTGCTTTACCACTGAGGAACCTTCCCAGCTACCTGCGTTTCAATGTGCACATACTGGACTCCAAAACTTCTGTCTATAGGTGGAGCAGATGTTTAAGCGGAATCAAAGATGGGGGCTACACTGTATCTTCTTTTCCTTTTCAGCTTACAGCTACCACAAGAGGCAGTGATGCTCTCTGACCAGCATGGCTCGGTTCTCCATACTTAGGCAAAAGCACACGGAGAGTCAGAAGACCGTATTAGATCGTTCCCAGGCCTTTACAGTGCTCTGGTTCTAGATCATTTTGCTTTCCTCATCAGACAGTGTGACCAGTGCTGGATACAACATGTCACAGAGTGCAGAGGTTCTGGTGAGAGCAAAAAGGAAAAGTGAGATATACATATATCACTAATCAGACCCTCAAGGAAAAACTTGCATGGCTGTTGGGAACATGTCCAAAGACATCAAACACACCCAGGCAGGCTGTTTCAGAAGAAGGCGATCTGGGGAGCAGTGTCAAGATAAGCACCAATCTATCTCTAAAGACACCCAGAAAACAAACAAGAAAATATCTAGGGTAGGCGCACTGATAACACCTTCTTACTAAAGGAGGAGGAGAATTTTCTGTGAGAATATTTTTCAAGCATTTCAGACAACAGCTGAAATCCTCGAGGCTACTGACAAGCTACTACCTGACGTCTCCGACACCAGGACAAAGCACTTACCACGGTCATGTAATGGAGCATTCGACCGTCCACCCGCCCTTCGTCAAACTGGGTCTTGTACTGGGGAAGGCCGATATCATCCAACCATCCTAGGGCAGACAAGGCAGCATCACCACCAGCCACAGAACCCCCTTTTCTGCAATGAAAAAGACTGCAGTATTTATTATTATTATTCTTTAAGAATAAAAACTTCTTACTGGTGACCCAGTTGAAATCCAGCTTGCCGTGATTGGTTTCTTCTTCAGACCCTAGGGCCTGTAACGCCAGCTGAAGTTTCTTTCGATGAAGAGAATGCTTGACTCCAAGTTCCTGATATAATAAACAAAAACAATGACCTTATATGTCTGTCTCTATGGACTGGATGCACTGGGAAAAAAAAATAGAAACTTCTCCAAAATGAATCTAGTATTAAAAAACAGAGGCTCCTCCAAAATGATCTACACTGAATTATAATATTAACTTGGGCTCATAAAACGTTACTGAATAAGACAGTCCTAGAGATCCAAGACCACCATAGACACTTTGGTGATGTGTTTACACATTTCCAAATGACTCATTCTCTTTGTACTATGCATGATAATTTTACTCTTTTGAGGGTGCTTTTATCCTTTTTCAAAGTCAAGTTGAAATGTAACTTTTTCAAAATATAAGTCAAAAAGGCCATAAAACGATTTTGAGAAATACGAACTTAAGGTTTACTGTTATGGCTACATATTTATTTTTCATTAAAATGTTCAGTGGCTCAAGAGTTCCATAAAAAAAGTCAAGAGGCTCTTCCTTTAAAGTGTGTGAGGCAAATAATGAGGAAATAGTTGAAAAAACAAACTCTCTCAAGAGTCTGTAACAGTGACCTGACGCGGGCCCTTTTCTGAATAAAAAACAATTCTACGTTCACATTCTCCTTTTCTTGCATTTGTAAATGAAGAAGTAGTCACCTTTTCTAAATCTTGCTGAGAAGCCTGCAGAAGGGTTTGGCCAGATGTAATCCAGTGCTTGCCAGAATTCAGGTAGGACCCCAAGCCCTGCTCCACCAGCCAAGTACACACTTGCTCCTTGGTCCATTTGGCAAATGGCATATCCAAGTCACTACAGGGAAATGAAAGACCGCGGGAGAAACAGCTGAAAGCCAACACCATGGCTTGTCATGAGTTTTGCACAACTGCACATCAGTAGACATGGAGATTCCATGATGAATACACATTTGGCCATGAAAAGTGTCACTTTTAGTGCATATCTGAAGTAAGTACTAGAGTTTAAAGTTATGTTTGAGCCGGGCGTGGTAGCTCATGCCGGTCATCCCAGCACTTGGGAAGCACAGACACGAGGATTGCTGGGTTGGAGGCTTGCCTGGGCTCCACAGTAAGCTCAGGGCCAGCCTGAACCACAAGGCAAGACCCTGTCTCAAAAAAAAAAAAAAAAAAAAAAA
>PVIC010020491.1:0-29380 GCA_004025085.1 Thryonomys swinderianus
CTTTCTTTCTTTCTTTCTTTCTTTCTTTCTTTCTTTCTTTCTTTCTTTCTTTCTTTCTTCTTTCTTTTTCTTCCTTGTTGTGTTGCCACCCTGACAATAAATTCCCCAGCCCCCCATCTTCCACCTTTAACTTTCTGAACATCCAGGGCTCTCAAACTGGCCTCTTTATTTCTTTTCATTATCTGAATTTCTCTTCCTGAACTCGTTTGTTTTTTTTTTTTTTGAGAAAGAGTCTCGCTTTGTAGTTGAGGCTGGCCCTGAGCTCACTATGTAGCCCAGGCAAGCCTCAAACTCAGCAATCCTCCTGTCTCTGCCTCCTGAGTGCTGGAATTACAGGCGTGAGCCACCACACCCGGCCTGAACTCATTTTTTAAAGATAAATTATAAGTAAACACATAAGTCAAATATTTGCCCCTGTAGAAAATCATATCAATTATTTGAAGGTTTTCAGTGCTATCATAAGCAAAGTCAAGTGGGAGCCTTTGTGAATACATTTAACATATAAGGTACTGAGATTATATTTAGAAAATCTAAAATTAAATTAATTAATTAATTAAATAGATAAATTAACATCTAACCCATGTGGGCATCTATAAAGTTAGGTCTATCTGTTCCTCCTCTTCTTAGGAATTCATATTTTAATGACAGTAACAGGTAAGAATAATAAATTATGTGGCTTTTAAAAAGGGTTCTTTTGATATAGTGTGCTGCTAAGGTGATAAAGTGTACAAGTTCAGGGGGAAAAAAAAGTCAAAGAGTCTGGGACATTAGTAAAGACATACCATATTGTGTGAGGGCTAAGTCGGATATCTGAGGTAATGGTCACATATCACAGCACGGAAGGAGAAAGGACCATAAAGAAGCCAGGGGATTGTTAAAAAAAGTCATTACAGCTGGAACATTCAGGATACCAGGAATCAGAAATTGGAGTTTAAGTAAGATTCGTGAATGAGGTTGAAGGCCAAAGCACCGATGACTGCTATGAATTTGAGTTTGGTGCATCAGGACAGAAATGTTGGAAGATTTTTAGGCAGATGATACAATCATAGGGATAGTTTAAGAAGACCTCCTTGGGGGAAATGAAGTCAGTTTAGCAAGTTTGGGAAATGAGAATATAAGGGAGTGGTTATTATATTAGTTTAGTAGTCCAACTGAGTTATAATAGGCCCCTTTTCTGTGAAAATTAAAAAAAAATAAACTAATGCAGAAGTTCAAGCATATGCACATATTTATTACAAAGGATATTTTATAAGAATTGATTCAAATGGCTCAATTTTTTTCTAAACTCTCTAAGATTTATGAGTGGCATCTCAATACAGGGACTACTGAAATGCAAATGAAGCCAAACTAAATTGCCTTCTACTTGGAAGAATTTTTTCCAGCTTGATTTATCTGTGTTTGGTATGGAATTAAGTTATCAAAACCCACTCCAGTTTCTAGTTTTCAGCTTCTTTGCAGCCACAAGCCTCACAGCTGTATGTTTGGTAGCCTAACAGATTCACAGTAAAATTCATGAAAGACCTCACTAAATAAGCCTTCTCACATGATGAAGCTTTACGTAAATAAAACCTAGCCCATGTGGACATCGGTAAAGTTAGGGGTCTATATATTACCAAAATGAACCTAAAAACTCAACTAAATACGTTGTCTTGTCCAAGTTGTGACACTTGGAGTTAGGGCCTTTCACGCGGATTAAAGGATTACTGTTCTAGATACTCAGCACTCCTGGCGTATAGAGCATCCGTGTGGCTCTAACACATCACTTAGTCAAAACCTAGACACAAGCAATTAAACCAAAGGGGAAATGATCTAAAACCAGTCACTTGGACTTTATGATCCTGGAATCTCTTCTTCTGGCCAATCAGAATTAGAATATTCTTATTTCATTGCCTGATTGGTAGCTCACGTCCATCATTAAAACAAAAGAAATGTGCAATTATGAACTGCAACATTCTGGGCCATAACATACATTTATAGTATTTGAACATCCGAGCTAGGTAGGACCTGGGACTCCACGTTACAGAACAAAGAACACTAAGTCATCTGAATATTCACTAGAGATTGACAGGAGCTGCTCTAAGACCGTAAAATCCTCTATTGCCTCAAAACTTATTTGAACCTACGATTTCACTTAAGCCACCCTGATGGTTTTACATAGAACAAGTGATTTTGAAATGCAGTCGCTGCTTTGAAATATGTCTGTTCTCACCACCTAGAAAATGTTTAAAAGGGTAAGACAGAAGAAAATTTATACATGTGGTTAGATGTGGGTATGTGGGCTGGGGGGGGGGTAGAGGGATTTCCAGTAATGTATTCTTGTCTGAGTCCCTTCGCACCTGGCACAAAGCCTGAGGCATGGCAGGGATCCAGGAAAATGTGTGGAATGAATTAGCTGATTTGAAAGGCAGTGAGTGACTCTTCTCTCGGCAGGGAAGTAGTGGAGGTAGGTTTCGGCTTCTGAAGTGAAGCCTTGAACGCTCCCAGTAATGAAATCTGCAGTCATCACTTAACGGGAACCGAGAGCGACTCCTTCGGACGCCTTCTGTCAGGGTCGCACACTGAAAAACTAAGTCATGTGTTTGCTGTTGCTGAAGTCAAATGGGTTGGCTTCCCTTTTGTTTCTTCTGTGTGCAGGATCACCACGGCCTCTAGATGGCGCTGCTGGCTCGCAGCTAGGCAGCTACAAAATCCAGATCCCAGGCAGTGAGGAGCTGGACCTCGGAGATACCATCTCTATATTTGCATCTCTGTCTCTTGCTAATTTGCAGGAAACTGTATGTTTTAATGCATCCATTTGGCCAACTCGGATCACCTTTTCTTCCTACTCTCTTCTCATTATCTTTGTTTTCAAATTAAGGAGTCTGTTTTAAGATACTCTTAATAGCATTTCTAATTATGTTTATGCTCTTTTAGTTGCAGTGTGCATGGCGGAAAGGTAGAAATAACTAATCCATGTTAGGAAAAAGTAATTATTTCTACCCAGAAACCTTGAATGGAACCTCATCCTTACACCATCCATAGCCTTGCCTGAAGTATTTATTTGTCTGTCAGTTTTAGGGTTAGGTTTAGAAAGAGAAAACAAACACTAAAAATATAGCATTCCTGAAATAATAGGAACATAGAGAAATGCAAAATATGTGGCATATATATGCCTCTCTGCCCTCTCACTTCTAGGACAGGCAGTAAAATAGTTTTTCATGGTAGTCTTTCATATTTAGCAATTCATGTGACTAAAATCCATTCCAGATACATGGATGAAGTTAAATGAATGTCCCTATTTGCTTTCAACTAGTCCTTACATTCTGAGGTGTAGCTGTGATTTTAAGTCCCTCCCTCAAAGTTAAAAGCACTGGAAGCTTAATCCTCAGTGTGTCCATGTTAAAGGGCGGGACCTCTAGAGGCCAGTCCTGCATGAAGTCGTTAGGTCGCTGGTGTGCGGGGTGCACTGGGATGAGATTACATGGTTCTCTGTGGATCCCTGACAAGGATATTCCTTGAAAAGCACGCCTGACTCTGAGTTGTTCTCTGCTTCCAGTCTTGCTCTATGACCTTCTTGTGTCCCTGCTGCTGCTTTTTTAGTATATGTTTTCAGTACATAATGATTATGTCCATCGTGGGGAGTTAGTACGTGTAACACAGTTTCATGACTTTCTGTGGTGCCATCTGTCATGAAGCCCTCACCACAGCTCAGCCAATGCCAGTGCCATGCCCTTAAGTTTCCAGTGCTCGATCTAAGCCTTTTTCCTTCATAAAATATCAAGCTTCAGTTATTTTGTTATGGTAATGAAAAATAGGTTAATAGACCTTGACAGGTTATAATTCACTTATTTTGTATTAGTTGTGTGGAACCTGAAGAAATTAAAAGACCTGCCCAGACTCCTGTGAAATAAATTGCAGAAAGTAAAATGAAAATACACTAAGTCTCAATTACCTACACATACCATATATCTACTACATTTGTTTTATCTCTAAAATTCCAAGCCAAAGTCCCAGTACCATTCGTATACTTCATCAGAAATATGTGGCAATTCATTTGTTAGTCAAGGAAAATTCAGTCAGTAGGCACAATGAGCTACAATGGTGCTTCAGGTCATAACAAAGAGATAGAAGAAGTAATTCCTGTCTCTAGGCTTAATGACTGTCAAAAAAGACAATGACCATATAAGTTACAGCTATATGAAATAATTGTATCTCTCATATTGAAATGTTACTAAGACACCGAAGGGAGATATGAAGAGAAGGAATATATAACAGAAACATAATTAATTCTTTCTCGGAGGACACAGGCATAATTTAGACTCACTTCTCTCTAACAGATTTAATATGGCGCTTGTTTGTTTTCCAGGAATTTGTAGAAAATTAGCAGGTGACCACGAATTCCCTTTTTAACATTCTGAACCTTGAGGCTCAGAGATGTACAGAGCATTCTAGAAGCCCCACAGCCAATTACAAAGGCAATTTCAAAGCTTATATTTATATTCTCAGCATCGGGCAGTTTTTCTGATTACTTCTTTATTAGAATCCAAGAGAAAAGTAATGAAATACTTGACCCAGTCCATAACTAACATTACATGTCAGCTTCATAAGCAAAATGTGGGTTATGTCTCTGACTCAGAGAGCAGCAACACTTTAGCCTTAGGGTATTAAGAAGCTACAGAGCTCCGAGGTACACGGAGCTATTCTGCATGGTAAGGCTTATGTAACTCATTGTGTCAATAACTTTGGTGGTTAAAGGAAAGCAGGGGATGGCTGGTCACTGACACAGACTCCCAGTATTAGCTTAACAGCCTCAGCATATGGAGTCCTGGATGGATATATTGAAGTGATTAGAATGGATCCCTAAAATAAATTGTATAATTCTGAAAAAAGGAAAAGGCGCTTTCATCTCCAAGTACATGTGGAGGGAGTAACAACCAGGTCATTTGCTTTCTTGGCTGGCCCTCTATGGCTCTACATTGAAACAAAAGTAAAAACAAAAAACATACCTTCTCCACAATAAAGTCAAGAGAATAAGAAATGGAAAGAAGTGTTCACCATACAAATGGTAGATTCAATAAGCTTAGACCTTATTTCCTGGTGCCTTGAAGTCAGGCTAAAGCCTCTAGCCACAAATTTTAAATGTCTCCTCCCCACCGATGTCTTTGCCACTTAGAACTTTGCCTAGAACAGGCAGGCTGCTCAAGCACGTGCTGAATCCGAGCATAGCCCATCTATTCATCCATCCACTCATGAACTACGTGACGAGTCCCCAGAACAAGAAAGTTATTTCTGTAGTCATTAAAGTTCATTTGGCTAAAATGTGTATAACTATCATAACAAACTGAACAATGGGAAAATAATAAGTGCAGAGACAAGTAAGGATTCGAATAGGAGGGACCAGAGAATTTGATTTCTTGAGTCAAATTTCTCAGCCACAGTCTGAGACTCAGAAAAGACCATGGATTCCTAAGAAGACCCACAAGTGTGTCCCCGAGTGAGCTCCAAAGAGCCGTCATTTGCAATGCATGGTGTGTGAACGTGTTCCTCTGTGTTGCTCAGATTGTTTCCTTCCAGTAGCAAAAGGCAGATACATTCCCAGGCAGCACACTATTCTCAAAGTCCTGAACTGCAGAAAAGCACCAGGATCAAATGACTTGACCGAGAACTATCTTTGGTACCTGAGTTATCTTGTATCTCCCAGTTTTCATTTTCTGGATTAAATAATGAAAGATGGAGTTACTTCCGTATCCATGTAAATGCCTTTATGTGGTAAGGCATATTAATAAGGAAGAATCACCTTAGCCCCAACAGCCTCTGACCAACAGACATCCCAGCAATCAACTCCTTCGGGCCCAGCCACTCTATCTGTGTCATGCCACGTGGGTTTCAGCAACATCGCTGATTATTCATTCACAGAACTGTTTATCCCATCACCGCAATGCACCGGGCACAATTGCTCATTGCTCTCCACTGATTAGAATGTGATGATTTATAAATGGATGATGCAAAAGAAAAATAGGCCAAGGTCATTACTTGTAGGTGTATTTTCTAGTTCTGAGATTACAGCATAATCAATCTTCTATAGACTGTCTCCTGCCCACGTGCTGTTGGAATGTTTTAGGTAACATTCTGCGCTGGCGACTGTACTGAACTCCTCGCATGCCCAATTCTAGAAGGCAGCTTAAATATTACTTTTTCATGACAGTAATAGTGCCTAATTTACTCTAATACTATCCTTTATGTGAAACCATAACGTTCAACTCAGAAAGTCTAAGTTGACAGACTAAAAGGGCTTAGTAGAAAACGTGAGCATTAATATATCAAGATTGTCACTCCTCAAACACTCAAGACGGGTCTCATTCATTAGATGCCGAGGGGCAAAAGTTTAGACACACCAAGTGCCATCACATCCTACTGTGTGTCTATGGACTAGCGCTGAGTGTGAAAACTTTCTTTAAATATTGAGTTATATAAACATCTCTTTTCCATAGGCAAAGAAGACAGTCCCATGAAGAAACAGCCATGGAATGACGGATGCAGGAAAATGACATAT
Source organism: Thryonomys swinderianus (assembly GCA_004025085.1). Classification (NCBI taxonomy): domain Eukaryota; kingdom Metazoa; phylum Chordata; class Mammalia; order Rodentia; family Thryonomyidae; genus Thryonomys; species Thryonomys swinderianus. The sequence goes on from PVIC010020491.1 coordinate 6,533, forward strand.
TTTTATTCCCATCCTGAGTTTGATCTACACTGTGTTCACACAGCCCATGCACATTAAAGGTGTGGTCACTGTCTATGGTCCTTTGATGTCTCAAAGCTACCTCATGCAGCATGAAATACACTGCCTTGGTCACAGCAACCCTCATACAGAACTATCATCATAAGAATTAGAGAGCTTACAAAGCCCTAAAAATGAGAATTAAGGATCTTTAAAGTTAGGATATAGGGAAAGAAAAAGTTGCACTTATGGTTATGGGTCTGACCTCCTAAGTATTTTAGTCAATATGAGACTGTCAATCTCATATCTGAAATTGGAGATTTGGAAAATGAAACCTTTATAGGTTTATATAAAGAAATGTGTTTTTAAAAATTTAATGATGAAAAAAATGAATACTATTTTATCTTTTTTTTTTTTTTTGAGACAGGGTCTCACTTTGTAGTTCAGGCTAGCCCTGAGTTCACTATGTAGCTCAGGCAAGCCTCAACCTCAGCAATCTTCCTGCCTCTGCCTCCTGAGTGCTGGGATTACAGGCATGAGCCTCTATGGTCCAGCACTGTGGTGTGTGGTACTGATTGCTGGTGGGCATGAGCCACCACACCTGGTATTGTTATATGTGGTTACCAGGGATGGAACCAGGGACTTTGCACTTGCTCAGAAGGCACTGGAACCACTGAGCTAAATCCCCAGCCCTATTTTATCTTTTAAATTACTTAAAAGTCAGTTGACGAAAGTAAGTTCATTGAAATACAATACAGTTTTACAATACTAACTTTTTTAAATTGTCCTTATGGAAAACAACTCTCATTTGTTGTCTTTTTAAAGCTTGATTCATTTATTTCTGCAAGTGGCACTGTGTACCTTCAAAGAGAGATATATGGTATATAATTGTTGATTGACTTCAGCATATCAGTGACAGTACTGACTCATTTTCAAAATATACTTCATGTACCTTTCCTAGAAAAATCTAATCAAACTTTAAGATATCTACCTTCTCATCCAAGTTCACTCTTCAGGAACACAAGATTCCTTCAGCCAGCCGAGACTCAAAGCTAGAAATTAAAGTTAAGTTTCAGAGCCTTTGAGCTTGTGTTAGCAACTTAATAACAACTATTGCCTAAAATAGTTTAGTACTAGAATGAGACAAAATTATTCGAAAAAAATGTAAAGAGAAAAGGAAGACTAAAAATTGTAAAGAGGAGAAAGGAAAGAATATGAATGACAGTAAAATGATTTTATGTTTTATATATATGATGAGGAAACTTTATAAAACTGAAATATAAAGCAGAAATAGAAAATTGAGAACTTGGCACACTGCAAATTTTCTTCAATGCAACCAAAATTCTTACTTGCTTTTGAAAGAAAAAAAGTACTACAGTAATAAAATTAGTTGTGGCAAATGTAGTGTCTTTAAAGGTAAAAAAAATCAATTATTAACCCACCTTTCAGCTTACTTTCTTATATGCTAATCTCTAATATTCATCATAATGATTTTTAGACCTAGCCAGAGCCCTGAGAATCTCAAGGAGATTCAATTTCACTCCACTCACTGTGTGTTGCCTAACAAAGCAGAAGAATGTCCTGGAATATATCACAATGATTTCCAGTAATCTACTCTTACCTAGGAAAATTTACTTAATTACTCTGAACTTTTTTTTTTTAAACAGGGTCTCACTTTGTAGTTCAGGCTGGTCCTGAGCTCACCATGTAGCCCAGGCAAGCCTTGAACTCAGCAATGCTCCTGCCTCTGCCTCCCGAATGTTGGGATTACAGGCGTGAGCCACTATGCCTGGCACTGTGGTATGTGGCACTGATTGCTGGTCGACATGAGTCACCATGCCCAGTATTGTTGTATGTGGTTACCAGGCATCGAACCAGGGTCCTTGTGCTTGCTAGGCAGGCTCCAGTACCACTGAGCTAAATCTCTGGGCCTGAGCTTCATTTTTAATATTGTCAAATTTGGTGACTGAATAATTTAATCTGAAGTCCTTTGAATGATTAAAAATCAATGATTTTTATTATGATTCTTTTTTCTTTGTGATATAGGTACATTTTATATGTACATCATGATCACACTCAACATTGAGAATTTGTACCAGTATATGACATGACTTCTCATATTTTTCCATTCACCTACACACCCTACAACCCCCACAACTTATATACACGAGTTTGTTTCCCCTTTATTTTTATTTTTGCCATCACAAATTTTTCTTTCTCCTCCTGATTTAACCCTAGCTTCATATCCCTTAGGATATTTTTATTTTACAGTGATTATCATATATTCTAGGACTTATTTACATTTTCAGTTTTTCATACCAGAGAAAACACACTATATTTACACATCTGTGACCTGTCTATTTCACTTATGAACATGTCCTCAAGGTATATCCATTTGAGTATAAATGACTCAAACTTATCATTATTTATGGCAGAGTAATACTCCATTTTATAAAATCCCCACATCTTTATGCAGTCTAGAGTTGATAGGCATTTGGGTTGTTTCCAAGATTTAGCTATCACAAACTAAGCTGCTATAAACATGGGTGCACATACATTGCTGTGATATAAATTTTTAAATTCTTTTGCATATATCCCTAGCAGGGGAATAGCAGGTTCAAATGGGGCCTCTCATCCTAGTTTTCTGAGGAATCTCCACACTGATCTCCATCGTGGTTGTACCAGCCTACATTCCCACCAACAGTGGAGAAGGGTTCCTTTCTCCCCGCAGATTCACCAACATTTGTTGCTGGCTAATTTTGAGATAGCAGCAATTCTCTGTGGAGTTAGGTGAAATTTCTGTCATTTTCAGTTGCATCTGTCAAAAGACCAGTGATATTGAGCATTACTTCATGTGTTTCTTAGCTGCTTTTACTTCTTCATCTGAAAAAATATCTGTTCATTTCAGATGTCCATTTCTGAATTGGCTCTTTAAACTTGGGGGTGTTGCTTTTTTAAACCTCTTATATATTCTAGACAGTAGCCCTTTATCTGAGGAAGAGCTGATAAAAACTGTCTCCCAGGGCTGGAAATTAAACTCAGTGGTTCCAGCGCCTGCCTAGCAAGTGCAAAATCCCTGGTTGCATCCCCAGTAGCCACATACAACAATACCGGGTGTGGTGACTCACACCCACCAGCAGTCAGTACCACATAACACAGTGCCAGGCATAGTGGTTCACGCCTGTAATCCCAGCACTCAGCAGGAAGAGGCAGGAGGATTGCTGAGTTTAAGGCTTGCCTGAGCTACTAGTGAGACCCTGTCTCAATACAAAAACAAAGCAAAGCAAAACAAAACAAAACAGCTTCCCATATTGTTGGATGTCTTTTCATTCTGCTGGTGGTTTCTTTTGCTGTGCAGAACGTTTTTAATAGAATGAGAGCCCATCTGTCAATTCTTTCTGCTAGTTCATGTGCTACAGAGGTTTTGTTCATAAAGTCTTTCCCTAAGCCAATGTCTCCAAGAGTTGTACCTAATCTAACCTAACCGATGTATCTGAAAAATTCCTGAGTTCAATATGTTCTTCCAGTCAGAAAATTAAATTAGTAAAGTACTTCTCAGAACCATCAACCCCCAGAACTGTACAGATAACTCTGAAATATAGCTAGGTTTGGGCCTCACCGTATCACACACAGTACCATGGGGAAAGTGTTCACCGGGTGTCAGGCTAAACAGAGGTTACACTTCTCAAAGATTTCCTTCCTGCATTACACTAGACAGTATACTCCTGCTGCAGAATTCTAGGGTTATAGAAAAAGTTAATTTTAAGCACATAGAAAGTGAAGTAAAAATTAAGTTCTTAATCACCTGGAAGCTGCTCATGGACAGAGGCATAGTACAGGGTATTATTTGCTGAAGTTCTTTATAAGTGAATGAGAACACAATCTCATCTTTATTCCTTAGAGTAACTTCTTCCAACACAAGGGTCAAGAATAAAACAGTGGCCTGACTTTAAAGATGCAAGTCATAGAGAATACAGACTAAAGTCTAATTGCCTTTGATGTTTTGAACCTTACAGCTCAGACTCCTTCCAATGATTATAATATAGTTAACTACAGACTGGTATCAAACATAGAAGTATTTCTACTCGTGAGCAGGTACAGAAACACTATATATGTTTATACATAAGCAAAAATACAGAGCACAATCAAGTTTAACCTGTTAGTCTTAACAGGTTATTTGCTCAATTATGCCTTTATATTCTGATGTATGCAGAGCCACTTTTTAAAATATATATTTATTTTATTTTATAAATTTTTTCTTTTATTTCAGTGGCTGGCAAGACATTTGTACATATTTATAAAAGACTAGCAATGTCTTCATTCATGTATATATTGAGTAGTGAACATTTATGGTCAGTAGCATATCCATCCACAAAATCTAACATCTTTTCTTTATGTTGAATATGTTCAAACTCTCATCATCTGACTATTTTGAGATGGAGAGGCACTATGGTTAATTACATTCAACCCACTGTACTATTTCTTTTCTCCTGAATGTTTCATTTACATCTAGATCAACTCTTCCATGTTCCTTTTTCATTTCAAGAGATAAAAATTCTATTTAATAGGGCCAGAGATTTAGCTCAGTGGTTCCGGCGCCTGCCTCACAAGCACAAGGTCCTGAGTTCAATCCCTGTAACCACATACAATGCTGGGCATGGTGACTCATGCCCACCAGCCATCAATGCCACATACCACAGTGCTGGGTGTGGTGGCTCACGCCTGTAATCCCAGCACTCGGGAGGCAGAGGCAGGAGGATTGCTGAGTTCCAGGCTTGCCTGGGCTACATAGTGAGCTCAGGGCCAGCCTGAACTACAAAGTGAGACCCTGTCTCCAAAAAAAACTTCTATTTAATAAATGCATGTGAATTAAAATTCCTTTAAAATTTCCTAAAGTTAAATAACTTTGCAGCTTTTGTTATTATAATAAACATTACAATTTAATATTCACAGCTTACAAGAAGGGTCTAGAACTTGATCAGGGATGACTTTTTAATCAATTAGTAACAGTCCCTCCCTGACACCTCAGAAGCTAGAAAAGAAAGGCCCATTCTTAGTCTGTAAGAAAGTGACCTCTGTCTGACCCTTGTTTCTTTGATTATTGACTGTGCAACTTTGGAGAATTAATTTCTCCCAGCATTTATTCCCTCATCTACAGAATGTTTTGATAAGTTTCTGAGCATCGAACAAAAAGAATATGTAAATAAGCTCTCTTGAAATAGCAAAAGTATGATAAAAGAATTACTGTTTAAAAATAAAAGCAGTCAGTGTCTTCCCCCTGGAATCTTCAAACACCACTCTTGTTGGAATCCAGGCAGGGTAACGCTGCACATCCCACACTTAACCTTGACAACGTGTGCTGCTTAAGAACAAAATACCCACTTTCACAACATACTCCGGGAGAGAGAGGGACGAGGTAACACAGGCTCGGGACATCTCAGCTCAGAGTATTTCAGGGCCCAGCAAAATAGCAAAGTGGCAAACTGGTACGCAGTGCCAGGCCATGTCTCTAAGAGATCTTACTTCCTGAAGTATTCTCAAAAGTCTTCGTGACCCATCTTTACCTGGGTAAGAGTAGCTAAAGAGCTTTGCCAAGATATAGAAAGAAACTGATTTTAATCACCACAGAATTTACTCTGAAATATTTATAACAAAAGTCATTGCGGTGACATGTATATTTTAAGAAAAGAAATTTAAAAACCTGACATGACATAATTTATGTCTTCAAAATGATGAAATAAAAACAACACAATCTGTGCTTACCTCATGTATTCACTAGATATTTCAAGATTATTTTAGATCATATATATATATGCACATATTATGTATATTCTATATATAGTAGTTGATGTTAAAAATAAAAATAATGTATTGCTACCCTAAATTACTTCTCCTTAAAAATGTTCAAATCCTATTGGTGCAAGAAAGTTTTGTGCTCAGACTATAAGAAATTTTATTTCAGACCATCAGGGATAAATCTGGCTGCCGATTTAAATTTGTTTGACCAATCATTCAGACAATGGTATTTTTATCCAACTCTCACATATGGATAGGATGGAAATTCTATTACTTTCTGATTCTCACAGCAGCTTGGAAATTGCACAACCTATTTTAGTAATCTTATTTTTTAACAAGTAAGCCTGGGAATTGAGGAATAATCAGTAATGGTTATCTGCCTTTTCCTATTTAAGAACAATAATGGTGCTCACTCATCCCGAACAAGGCCCTTAATTAATCATTGTAGTTATGCAGGTTGAAGTCCCAATGTTATCATCATTCAAGCATAGCAGTAATATAAACTCCTGCTTAAGTGCTTTTGTTCTGTGAAATAAATCTTTGCATTACAACCATTCTTAATCATTTATTAAAAGTATAACAGCTTGCTATTATCATACTCAATTGTGATGCTTTTAAGCCATTTATTTGTTTCATCTATTTGCAAACACAATTTAATTTGCTGGAAATTTTAAGCCCAAAATGGGGGAGGAGAAAAATTCCTCTACAAGAACATACTCTGAAAGGTAAAGTAATAGGACAGAAAAAATAATAGTGTAAATACCTAAAGTGGTTGCAAAATGGGCATTTGGAATAAAATGAAAAAGTATTAAGTAGGGATATTACTGGTTTTTGCTAAAGACACCACACACACACACACACACACACACACACACACACAATTCTGAGTTACCCAGGTAAGACATGGAATATTGTAGTAACTTGAAAGGAACAGTTTTCTTTAATTTGGAAGTGGAAGTAAGAGCATAATTTGCTTAAATGTTGGTATCTGTCAAAAATTCAAGTGAAATTACTAGTCTATTGTCCCATAAGACCTAGAGCTAAAAATGATCATTTTTAAGAGGTTGGACCCACATGCAAATAAATGGCTTGCTTTCAAATCACACAAAGAAAAAAAAAAGTATTACTAGGACTAAACACTCATAATTAAAAGCCAAAGCGGGTGGAGGGGCTTAAGGAAGGACAGGTAAAAGGGAAAAATAAGAATCAAGATACATCATGTACATGTACAAATTCTCAATGAGGAATGTGATCATAACATATCCCTAAAATGTAACAATAAACTCAAGTAGATTAAAAAAAATCTACACTTGGATACTTAGCAGGAAGTAATGTGTCAGTAGCAATCAAAGAACAGTGCACAACACTACCCCTCTTCTTTAAGGGGACCTTGAATGAGTGTCTAAAATTGGTGAGCTGCCGGGTGTAGTGGCTCAGGCCTGTAATCCCAGCACTCAGGAGGCAGAAGCAGGAGGATTGCTGAGTTCAAGGCTTGCCTGGGCTACATAGTGAGCTCAGGGCCAGCCTGAACTACAAAGCGAGACCCTCTCAAAAAAAAAAATGGTGAACTAATTTTATAAGAAAATGTAATAGTGCTAGTTATTAGCACCAGAACTTAAAAATAAATTAGTTTTACTTTTTTAAAACAAGCACTGGGGGAGTATACAGACTTACTTCAATGCATTACCTATTACCTAAAACATTTTAAAGTCCCTATTATTACCATTCCAGTTGTCCAACCCTTCAGACAATTTTTTTTTTTTTTGAGACAGGGTCTCACTTTGTAGTTCAGGCTGGCTCTGAGCTCACTATGTAGCCCAGGCAAGCCTCGAACTCAGCAATCCTCCTGTCTCTGCCTCCCCAGTGCTGGGATGACAGGCGTGAGCCACCACGCCCGGCTTCAGACAATATTTTTATCTAAGAGGCTGACTTTTCAGAATGACCTGATGAATAAATACATAATTTCACAAATTAATTCATGACAGTGTTATTCCTTCTATTATCAGTGCTTACTAAAGAAATAGACTGAATGCAAGATATACATATATATTAGAATTTATAAGACAGCTTTAAGAGGGACACCCACAGAGTCAGGTGTAGAAAAGTGTGAAAGGGCTGTCTGTGTGCTGGAGATCTGAAGGCTCCAGTTGAAGGCCTGGTCCTCACTACACTGTCCTGTACAAGTCTGACTCAGGAGCCCAAAGGGTTTGCGCTGGAAGCTTGAAAGTTCTGCTCTGTAGGATAAAAAGTCTGCACTGGATGCCAGGGCATGATTTCCAAGCTGAAAGTGGATCCCTCTGAATAACCAGAATTGAGCATTCCTCCTTCATTTCCCCTTTTATACCATGCGGACACTAAGTTAATTGGTTACTGTTACACTGAATAAATCTCACCGAGTCTCCAGCAAATCCCCTGAAACACCCAATTTAGTTGAGTGGTTCTTGCCTTAGTTCACACAATCAGGTAATGGTCACATCTACCCCTTTGTCAACTTGACATCCACACACATTCCTTCAAACTAGTCTGAAAACACAAAGCCAAATTCATAACTATGCCCAATATGGTGCCCAATATGACTATCCTGCATACAAAGACAAATGCACTAATTTCCACCCCAACATAGAAGGTGAGTTTTCTATAAGTGTTGCTTACTCCTAACATTTCATGACTGAAATGTTATAACATAAATATTATAACAGATTTAACCATCCTTAAGAACTAATATTAGATCTATTAACATTATACCACATCGTATAAATGTTAGGGAAGAACTACTAGAATTACAGTCTCTGTTTTTGTAGCTGTTCCCTGGGGCGTAGATGATAGTTACCGCTACCTTCTTCTACTACTCATTCTATTCATTTGCCTTCACCAAGAACCTCGGTAGATATTGTTTCTTTCCATGGTGCCATGACCTAGGCTTTCATTCCTGAAGGTTCTGGACCATTTGTCATCCTGCTCGGAATGCATCATTCTGTTTCTTATTCAACTTAATGACGGGGCATGTGAATACTAAGGGGCACCATCACAGAGCTCCTGCCCTCTAAGTTGATCTTCCTTTCCTCCCCTGTGGGCTGAAGCCCCGTCTCCCCTTGGTAGTCTGGTCAATCACGCCTATTAACACTGAAACTCTCTTTTTAGTCTGTTTACTCAGAGGCATGAGGAGATCAAAATGAGCAGAGGAAGGTACTAGCTTCCAGTTAGATTTCATCATGGATTTTTTTTTCCTGGTACAAGCCTCTCCCTCTTTGGAACAGAGACTTCGAAACCAGAAGTGGATGAGGTTGCTGGGTCAGGAAGCAAACATTTTACTGGTATGTAATGGTGAGTGGTATCTTCCCACTTCCTGGATTCATGAATCCTGGCTGTATGATGCACAGTACCGGATAATGGACGCTGATTCCAAATATACACAGCCTTTCGAAATGCCCTGCCCCAGCCCTGTAAGATATTGCCACCTAGCTGGCAATGCAGCTGTGTCTTCAAAATATCATTCACCTTTCATTGATCCAGCTGCTTCTGAATGGTGAGGAAGACGGTGAGATCAGTGAACACTGTGAGCGTGGGCCTCTTGCCTACTTTCTTTGGCCATGAAATGTATCCGTTGGTCAAAATCAGTGCTGTGTGGAACTCCGTGGTGTCTAAAGCATTCTGTGAGTGCGTGTGTGGTACGTTTGGCAGAAGCATCACATGCGGGGAAGGCAAATCCGCATCCAGAACAAGTGTCCATGTGAGTGAGGAGGAACTGCTTTCCATGGTGCAACTGGTATGACATAATCAGTCTTCCAATAGGCCACAGGCTGATCATACCGGGTCATAGTGCCACATCAGGAACCCAATGTTGGTCTCTGCTCCTGGGATATTGGATGGGTAGCCTTAGGCTGTAGCCCGATCAGCTTTGGTGAATGAAAGTCCCTATTGCTGTGCCCATGCATAACTTCCACTCATGCCACCAAGACCGCTCTGCCCATGAGCCCACTGGGCATGAACAGAGGCAGCAGAAGAAAGGGGTTGACTGCTGTCTACAGAACAAGTCATCCCAACTACTTGATTGCCAAAGTCCTTTTCTTCTGAGGTTACTTTAGGTGAACACTTACAAAGGATACAAAAATTTTACCTCCCGCATGCATATGGAAAAGTCTATACAAGTAACTCTGCCCCAAATGTCTTTGTCAAAAATTTTCTAGCCATGATCCTTCAATATTTTGATCATCTAGCTAGATGACTGGTTATAGGCCATGAATCAGTAAACCATTTTTCCTTCTGGGCAAAATGTATTGTTAGTGCACTACATGGTACTGTCCACTACGGAGATTTCCCTTCACTGCCTTGCTTCATGGACATCCTTGGGGTGGCCATACCATTCCAAATGGTGCCTTCATAATGCAGAGAACAATCCATAAACCAGGCCCCAGGATTCTCTTCCTCTGATGGCTGGTCTTAGGGTACACCCCATGATACCTTTGGTGCATGTTGGGAAACGGAAGGCTATACAGCAGATATGGGACCCAGGGGCATCTGGGTAACTTCATGTAACTTACTTGTAGACCTGCTCTGGGTTGATTACATATATATCCTTCCCTATAGTGATGCACTGTTGCTGTGCACATCCAACCTCATGACTCAGTGAATTACATGATTCCCAACTCATGATGGGCAATTCAGGTTACATGATAATATTGTATCCCATGGCCAACCATTCAATTTCCACTAAGGCCCAGTAGCAAGCCAACAGCTGTTTTGGCCATGTGCAGATGATAGCAGAGCATAGTTCTAAAATCCTAAAGGCTTCTGCTGTGATTCACTCACTGGGGGCTAACATAGATTCCAAAGAGCATCCCTGCCTGCCCCTGATGCTTCAAGAACCAGTGGGCCTGCTGGGTCCCACAGGGTGCCACAGGGTAGAGCAGCCTACACAGCAGCCTGGACCTAGAGCAGAGCCTTTTCTGGGCCCCTCTGAAAACTGGCTGTTTCTGTAAATCACTCAGTACATGGGCCAGAGTAAAATATGTGAGAGAGAAATATCTTGTTTCCATGATTCAAATGGTCCCACTAAGCCTTGTGGCTCTGTTTAAGTTACAGGGAGAACCAGATACAACCACTTATCTTTTACCTTAGAAGAGACAGCTCCATATGCCCCACACCACTGAACTAGAAATTTCATTTTGGTAAAATGACATTGAATTTTATTTGGATTTATTTCCCCTTCTCTGACTCTCCAATGCTTTACTAACAAATCCAAAGTGATTGGTCCAATCACCATAATGTCATATAATTCGCCAGTGTGATACCTTGTGAGAGAGAAAGGCTGAGAACTAAAAGAACTGAAAACTGAGAGCTAACAACTGAGAACCAAGTTGTAACATGGGCCTGGTGAGTTGCTAGAGCTCTGAGGTCCTACCTTGCCAGTGGAAAACAAATTGTTTCTGATGGGCCTAATAGATAAGTATGGAGAAGAAAGCATTTGCCAGTCAATCATTGCATAGCAAGTACTAGGAGCTGAGTTAATCTGCTCATATAAGGAAACCACATCTTGTACAGTTGGAGTCACCGTTTGATCGAGTTCACAGTGATCTACCATCATTGTCCATTTATGTTCCTCACAGGCCAAATGAAGGTGTCCTGGAAACACCTCCCCTGCTACCTTCAAGTGCTTCATAGTGACGCTAATCTCTGTATTCCTTCCCAGAGTGCCATATTACTTTCGGGGATAGTATTTTACCAGGTGAAGTCATCTTTAATGGCTTCCATTTGGCCTTTTCAAAAATAACATCCCTCAGACATAGTTTAAAGAACAAATATGAGAATTCTGTCAACTGCTAAGCATGTCTATCCTAATTATGCATTCTGGAAAGAGAAATGACTTTGAGGACCTACTAGACCCACCATCAGTCACTCTTTTGCTAAAACTCTATTGATCACTTGACCTCCATAGGCTGCTACTCTTACTAAAGGACCGCAGTGACATTTTGGATCCCTGGAGTCACTGTTAGTTCAAAACCACTGTCCAGTATTCCCTGAAATGTCTGATCTTTTCCCATCTCCCACTGTACATTTATCTGGTCAAAGAGCGAAAGTCCCTTGAGGAAGGATGGGAGACAAACTGACCATAACATTTTTGGGTGCTGCACCAGTGTTATTCATTAAGGGACGTTCATTCAAGGTGCCCTAGGTCTACCAGCTGGCTCAAATCTGGGAACTTGTTGAGGGTTCACAATTTCCTGTTACTGTGCTTTGAAGCAAATTTGGTTCACTTGCCCTGGAATTGTTTTAGAATATATAAACCTAGCAAATTGTGTAGGATCCTCATCTATTTTACTTTTGGGAGCACCATGGCTAGTCAGCCAATGCAATAGGTCTATCAGACTATGCTGCTCATCCTTCTGCTTCTGCTGTCCACCATGATAGGTATGTGTGCCTGGTGTTTGGAGAATAAGTGCTGCCACTGGTGCCTTGCTACTCCAGGATCCAATTAAACCCATTTCCTTGAAGTTTCCCAACTGGGTAATTACAGCCCCTACTGTAAGGTCTGGCATACAGAGGAGACCAATGACACAGCTCCTCAGAAATGCTGGTGCTCTCTTCACAATTCTGTTTCTCAAAGGGTCAGTGAAGGGTCACTGGATCATCCCAATGTGGCAGGTTAGACTTAACATGATAGATTCACTCTAGTATCCCTACTTCCCTAAGCCTTGAATCCCCTCACCAATAGTCAACTGTCAAATATCAGACATCTCTAACTCATTCATGATTTGATCCATACTTCTGCCAACCAGCCAAATAAACTATTAATACCTCCTTGCACTCCAGGAGCTACAACACTAAATTCAGACTCCGTACTTTACAGACCCATATCCACCAATTCAGCCTGATCCAGGTGTATGTCTTTGCCATTATTATCCACACTTGTAAAGTCCATTCCCACTCTTTCTCATCAGATCGTTGCTTACAGGAGTTAGAAAACTCAAGTTCTTTGAGAGAAGAGTGGGCCTTTTCATTGGTCACACTATGTACTCACCCTTAAGATTCTTCTGCAGTCTGAGCCTGGTTATGGACCTAGAAGCAAAAGTGGGTAGTGAGGGTAGGCCACAGGGAGTGTAATCCTTACCATGCTTGGTCCACAAAGGGTTAGTGTCAGGTGTACTGAGGGAGGCCAGAAAACAGGGGGAGGGAGTGAGGACTCCTCCACTCCTGTGAGTGGGGAAAGGATCTTAGCTGCATCTAAGAACTCAACATCCATGGCTTCATTGAGATCTTTCTAAACTCTTCCTCACAGGCTATAGAATCCCATTTTTTTCTGATCAGTGCCCGAACCCCTAATTTGGATACCTTTTGAGGGTGACTATTCCACTTACACTGTATTGCAGCCAATAGAATCATGAGGGCCTATATTCAGGTTTCTGCAGTCTAGGCACTGCAGCTAAGCAGAAGGGAATTCTCTATCAGGACATGCTCAGAAACTTTGAAATGTTGTACATGTCTGCAGCTGGAAATTTGAATAATTAAGCCTCCTTATTTTCCTTTGTTAATTTGTCCTCACAATCAGATAACTTTAGATTTCCTGTGAATGTTCTGAGCTAATTGTTTTCTTTGCTACTTTGTCCTGAGATGCTAAAAGCAACCAGCCAGCATCATTATAGTTCCCATTTGGCTGAAAACTACTCCAAAATTAAATATACAGATTTGCTATATCTGTATTAGGATAGGCAGGTGGTGAATTAGGATAAGTAAATGGATCAACATAGCATATTATTTAACAATTATCAGTATTTCCCCTATATCAGAAGTAGAGATCGTGGTATCATTAGGTCTAATCAAACTAGAGATCCTATTCCAGGAACCACTAAAGCTATTAAAAACTTCATCTTTACAGTTTTGGTTTTCTAGGGCACTCTCAGTACCAGTATCTCTATCAGCCAGTGTTTCCTAAAGAAACAGATTTAACCCAAGTTATGCAAGTATCTAGGAACTCCCGAGAGTGCCTTACAGGGCAGCCAGCAGAGTGAGGTGTGGAAAAGAGCCAAAGGGCTGTCTGTCTGTGTGGGGGAGACGAACAGATCCTGTTGAAGACCTGGAGCTCAGCGCTGTGTCCTGGGTGAGTTTGTATCAGGAGGCTGCACGTTTTCCACTGGAAGACCAAAGAGTCAGGGCTCTGTGCAAAGAGACAGTACCAAGCTGGGTGTGAAGACCTAAGCTCCTTCAACAAAATGGAAGTGAGCCTTCCTGTTCTTTTCCCTTTTATAAAGTGCAGGGTGTGCACATCCCTTCAATCTCAACTGGCCATCAGTAATTCCCTCAGCCACACCCAGAACTATGCTGATCCAATTTAGCTGAGTGTTTCCTCCTCAAGTTGACACGATCAGTTACAATCACACATCTTCACACTCGGCAATCACACATCTTAATAAACTAAATCTCTCCCTGGTAAAACTGATCCCTAATTTTGAAGGAGGGCTGAGAAAAAAAGTAGTTAATATGTGAAAACAATTTTGTCACCAAGATTTCTTTCTTCTTCTAAAGTATAAACATGCACTGTGGCTTCTTATATTCCACACATTGTATGAGGTGGAAGGAAGTTCTTTTTGGTCTAATTCAGAAGAAAAACAAGCCATCAGGTAATAACTATACAGTCTGATTAGAGCTATAACAGAGAAAAAGCAAACAACCATGAGTCTATATGAAGGGCTGTTCAAAGTACTGAATGCTATGCACAAAATATTTTTTTACATTCTCACAATAAAGAGGGTTCTGTCATAAATATCATCACCATCATCATGTTTCTCTTGGGGGTAATGGCTAGCCAATTCAGTTATTTAAATATGGGATAACCAAAATTGCATGCTCTTCTTTATTAATTTGTACATATAACAGGGAATATAAAATGACAATTCTATTGAAATGTATTCAATACAGGAACCTAACAGTTGAAATGATACCTGCCTAAGTGATGGTTGGGAGAGAATGTAAATGAACATGCTGACGATGTGATGCTCAGAGTAAACTTTTAAGTGATTATAGGATCTCCAGCACCAAAGGTCATCAGCCATCACTGTTGATGATGTTTGTATGTTTTTGCTAGTCGCTATGAATAGCGATTTGCATTTTATGTAACTTTTATAAATTTTGCCTTTCTCTGCATTGATCCTTTACTAACCATTCTGGCACTTGGCTTCCTGATGAGATCTGCAGTTTTTTTTTTCTATAAAACTCTTACATTTTACTCCAGTGCTCTTGGAATTATTAACAATTAAAGTGGCCATTGGATAATAAAGTACCAAGAAGCACCCTCTCAATTCCTTAATTGTATTTGATTTCTAGTGAAAACTCAGAAATACTGAAAGTAGCAGACGCTGCCTGCTTTTGAGCTTTTCAGATCTCGATGCATTCATCAAAATCCCTACATATTCATTCCAGCACTCAACACATCAGGGAAGAAACATTTCTGTAGCCATGAAAGTTTACCCAAACCAACCTCCATGGAGAAAGACAATAGCTATAAATTAACAAAAATGAAATTCCCAACATTCATGGTGCTGAAGCTGAAGGAGAAGAAATGAACAAACAACACAGGCTGCATTTTTGCACAGCAGTTTTAACTGTATCAGTCTGAATAATGAGAGAGCATTAAAATCCTGTAGTTTTTTTTACCACAGATTTCTAATATCTGGCTTTAAGTAATTATGCAGTCAATATTTTATGATACACTAATATCATTATTTCCCACTTTTTGTTCTATGTTCCACTCATTGTTTCACTCATCTGCTTGTGACTCTTTCACTTCTTTAGGATTTTATTTTTCCATGTGACTTTATAAATCAAATTCTATTCAGACTGCATCTTAGTTAAACTACTTCTCATCATCTGAAGCTTCTTCTGGCATCAAGAAGAGGAGAATACAACAGGATGAAAATTTTCCCATCAGGAAGCCAAGTCCATGAGGAGTAAAAATTCAGTGTAACAAAAGGCAAAAGCAAAGGATTTAAGACTCCACGTCTAATCAGTTACTTTACTCCAGGAAGTACAGGTCAACTTAGCAGCGATTCATCCTGTTTTTTATTCTAGCTACTTGCAGGTTGGCTTTCCATATTCAGTCAGTCATAAACTCTCCAATAAAACAGACTCATGTACAATTTTGGATTAGTTTCTAAAAATGTATTTTCATTTCCTTTTCAGCAGGCCAGTGAATGGTAGATAAATGAATGTAAAACCATAACATAAGACACATATGATAGATGCTAGGATCTCATCACACATCTAGAGAATGCATATGTTTGTAGAGTCACATATGTATGTACATGATTATCTTTTGACTGTATAAATAGACTGTATCTCTCCTATTATGACTTAATTTATTTTGGTACCAGGGCTAGAACTCAGGACAATTATGATTTACTTTTAAAATTAAAAACTTAGGGCTGGAGGGTTAGCTCAGTGGTTCTGGTGCCTGCCTCGCAAGCGCAAGGTCCTGAGTTCAATCCCCAGTAACCACATAGAATGCTGGGCGTGGAGACTCACGCCCACCAGCAATCAATACCATATACCACAATGCCGGGTGTGGTGGCTCACGCCTGTAATCCCAGCACTTGGGAGGCAGAGACAGGAGGATTGCTGAGTTTGCGGTGGCTTGCCTGGGCACCATAGTGAGCTCAGGGCCAGCCTGAACTACAAAGCGAGACCCTGTCTCAAAAGCAAAAAAAAAAAAAAAAAAAAAAAAAAAAAAGATTAAAAACTTAAAAGTAAGCATCTACAGTTATCTTTCTTCATTTTCCACAGCTCTCTGTGTATATCTCCATGACACATATAGACACAGTGAAACTAGCCAATAGCAGCCCATAACATTGCTTTTGTAAGAAAGGCACAAAATGACTTAGGTAGGATGGAGCTAAATGTGGCACTTCCAAGTGCAAGGTCCTGAGTTCAATCCCTGGTACCAAAAACAACAAAAAAAAGTCTGAGATATGTTGAACAGGTGGACATCAACAGCAGATTTCTTCCTGCTGCCATTAAATACCTGAAAAGCTTCTAAAGGCTGCTTCTCTCAACTTTTAGTGGCTTGTTTGTTGAGATCAGAACACAGAAATCCTGGCAAGTCTTGGATGCATCCGTAGCTCCTAGACCAAAACCAAACCAAAACAAAACAAAAAACCCTCTGCATGGAAATAATGACTATGCTTGAAAATACTGACTAGCCAGCTAGCACCACTCCTTTGATTGTCATGCAGTGACCTGCTTTGTGTGATGGGCTTCACTTTGCTCTTAGTTGGTTTCTTGTCAACCTAATGATTAAAGTGGTTTCTATATTCTCATTGTGACTAACCGTGAAATACTGTGTTGAAAGTACAATGTAAATATATTTATATCTCTTAGAAAATAATAGAAAAGAACAAATTAGTCACACACACAATTTAAATAGGACACAGATATCCAACAGCAAAGAAAGCTGGCCATCTATGGTGTAAGTCTTACATAGTCTAATAATCTGCAGAGGACGGAGGTAATTTTACCCTTTAATGGCTTCATTTGCCCATTTTCTGTCTCTTTCTTGCCATTACAGTACTTGACTTGGAAACTAACAAGATTCATTGAGTTTTCTTATTTCCAAAAACATAGTTTTATGTTCCTTTCATGTCCACCTTCTCTTCTCATTCTTATAAATAATTAATACACTACAGCCTGTCTACTCTTTTTAATGAAAGTGGATTTTTAACAATGTAGAAAGAAAATAGTCATAATTACACTGATAAGAAACCAGTATACCGAGAAGGATACACAATTGGTCAAGAAATTTCCAAAGCCAGCAATGAGTTCTTCTGTTTTTGGAGAAGGATGTCCTAAAGAAGTACAATTTCTATCTAGGCCAAGTGCCTGGATGAGGGTCATAAGTTTCTACAAATACTAGATGGAAATGTGAAAGTTTTTGTTGGTTCTTCTGTCAGTCTTGTACCTTTAATCATAGCTTGAGATGAAATGTTTTTCACAAGTTCACTTTTACATCATTGGTTAATTCACTATTATTTCTTGTCTGTCATTGAACATCTTTCCTGTCTCTGAATATTATACCACACTTCCCTTTCACTTGTCCAAATCAAGGTCTTCTAGTTTTTTGTCAGCTCACTGGATTCCGAAGAGCTTAGGACAGGACCCCAGACTTTCAAATGCCGTGTAGATGCCTCCTTGCGGTCCATCAAGGGTGGGATATCATCCAGTCCTTTCATACACTTGAGAGCCACCATTTTAAAAGTGTTCACATTTCTCATTGATTCATAAAACTCAGCTTTATGTCTATTTGTTGTGGGAATTAACAGCAATAACCAAGGTTAGCGCTGTTCCATTTTGGTGCTGCTTTATATCCTTACTGTAACCTAGCATCCATATTAGATCCCCAAAATGTATAATTTTCAAAATGTATACAGTAGATGGAACTCATGGACGTGGCTTATAATAGTAATTTGGAAAATAAAATCTTAAGAGTCAATCTCAAAAATTCTCATTTAATTAGATCCATGAAATCCCCATCAAATTGTCTCCATTTAACTAAGGTTCATTTTCTATATGAACCACGAACTCATCAGCCCTGAAATCTGCTGTAAATAGGACAAATTCTTATGCCTTGTCAATAATTCTTAGAACAAAGAAGATAAAAACCCCAATGCAAAACTTTTCTGAACCATAACATATGACAGTTGAAATAACTCTTAGAGAAATTTTAGCTCAGTTTTCTATGTTACAAATTTTTAAACCTATTAAAATATAATAAGCATAACAATAGCAATATTAATTATTAATTAATAGTTTGGCATGGAGCAGTCCCCTTGTTTCAGGCAGTGTATTACTGCACTCTGCAAGGTCTACATTACAAAAAATGACAGAGATACTGTCAGATAGCCTCTTTCTGCAGATGAGGAACTTAAGCTCAGGTAGATGAAGAGATTTTTGTCAGGGTCATAAAAAAGAATAAACAAATGAATTAGCATTTTGCTTAAAACAGTATAACTTCAGAGCTTATGTTATGAAACAATATTTTCAGTTCTACACGGTGCCCTCATCACCCTGTGCACCCTGCTTGAATCAGAACCGGGGGCTCTTTATTCTCAAAACAATGTGTTTTCTTTTCTACTGTGTGTCCTCAAGTAAAGCAACATCAAAATTATTACTCTGTTTTATGTCACTCAACTCTTCACATCTATCCGTTAAATAGAAAATTCTAACCTCCGGCAGCAACAATTAACTAATTTATTTAAAACCCACTCTTTCTACTCATTTGTATTCTTTTTATCTGCTTTAAGAAATATGTATACTTTGACTGTTATGGGGGATTTGAAAAAATATTGTATATAATACAAAGGAAAATATATTGCCGGTAAATGCTGGTGCAGATTTTAAACGTTATGTGTCTCCCTCGGGACAACAAAAATCTGTCCAAAATCCATTCCAGAGGAGAAGCTAAACAACTCTTGTTAAAGTAGAGGTGATTTTTAGCTTAAGGTTTATTGTATTTTAGATTTGTTACCTCCACAGCGGCAGCATTTCTGCTTTAAAAAGCAGTTAATCTTGGCAAGCGCAATTTACATAAGTGGATTATAAAGTAGCTAAAAAGTAGATGCATGAGATGAAGGAAAAAAAACCAAGAATTTGGGGGAAGTACTTGCTCTCCCTATGTGTACACACCGTGTTGTTGTGCTTTGTTTGCTTTTACATACAGAAAACAACCCCTCAGTAACTTATCACATATATTTTGCCAATAATTCTTGCAGATTTTCAATATAGTATCATTCAAAATAGTGCTTCAAAGATCCTGGGATAATAAGTAATATTGGAAGTCAAGTTTCAATGATTCATTAAGGTGTACATAATTCTGTCTTCATCATTTACTCTTTAATCACCTTAGAACTGAAGATTGTTACACTCACCTACCTGCTTAATCTCTTACAATTTTATACAGTGAGTGAAAAAAATCACATTTAAACAACAAAATGTAAGTTTAGAAAACTCATCATCTGTATAAATACAAGTCTGATATTACAGAATAGATCATTTCTTTGGATTTTGGAAAATATATTTTAACATTAGTATCTATCTATCTATCTATCTATCTATCTATCTATCTATCTATCTATCTATTTTTTTTTGTTTTGCTTTTTGAGACAGGGTCTCGCATTGTAGTTCAGGCTGGCCCTGAGCTCACTATGGTGCCCAGGCAAGCCGCCGCAAACTCAGCAATCCTCCTGTCTCTGCCTCCCGAGTGAGTATCTATATATTTTAGCACTTTCCCTTATTATCTTTTATACTACCCATACATATCTATTGCCTTCACTGTGTTTCATGAAATATTTTTCAGCAAATGTGATTCTGTTTTGTTACTTGTATATATATTATATACACATGTTACTTTTAATTTTCATTATCCATATTTTAGTGCATACATATAAATTATACATTAAGAATTGAAAACGGGCTCTTCTGCCAAGTTTACATCATGTATTTGAAGACTACTTTAGACACCTTTCGCTTTTTTTCTTTTTTGAGACAGGGTCTCGCTTTGTAGTTCAGGCTGGCCCTGAGCTCACTATGTAGCCCAGGCAAGCCTTGAACTCAGCAATCCTCCTGTCTTTGCCTCCCAAGTGCTGGGATTATAGGTGTGAGCCACCACACCCTGCGCTGTGGTATGTGTTTCTGATTGCTGGTAGGTGTGAGTCACCATGCCCAGCACTGTTGTATGTGGTTACTGGGATTGAACTCAGGACCTTGCGCCTGGAAGGCAGGCACTGAAACCACGGAGCTAAATCTCTGGCCCCTTAGATACTTTTCTATGTAGAAGTTATTCAGAGACATTGTTGGCTGAAACATGTTAAAGAGGGTAAGCTAGTGGCCAAGTATCTCCTCTCTTCACTCAAGTGATGTATACAAAGTATGAAGGCACCTCACTTGTTTAAAAAAAAAAGCCAGTGTTTAATGGGCATCATTGTAGCAGCAATGAGATCACAACCCCTTCATTTGTTCAAGAGGGAAAGAACACTGCATGAATGAATAAGTTGCTCACCCATTTAATATTTTCTAGAGCCATAAGTATTCACTACTGAGCTACATATACACGGAAGTAAGCATTCCAAAGCTCAATGTCACTGTAAGTAAATGACACTAAAATAAACATAGATGTTTATAATGATGATGATAGTTCTACTTAATTTTACCTTACTGTAGACAGTAGGTTATGCTAGTACCACTGCCTGAAATAGGTGCTGCCTATCTGTTCCACATAGAAAGGAATAACCTAGAAGTTTTACTTGGTTTACTCATGCTGTCTACTCACGTATTATTTTTATAATTTAATCTTATTACATGCCCAGAATTTGGGACAAGCAGATAGATATGTCTGTTTCCTTAAAACCTGAAAGCACATAATAGATATAATAATTAATGATAATTAATGTTCACAAAGTCATGTCTTTTACATGTGTAACCTCATAACAAACCGCGATTACTCAAAGCAACGGGGACAGATATTTACCTCTTCTGTGAACACAAGCGCAAACACATGAGTTTAAGACATTTTCCCACTTGAACATAATCAGGGTGTGGCAACAGTTGAGTCCAACACAAGCTGATCTTATGGCCACGTGTGTAACATGTTCAATTCTGTACTGATTTTCAGTTTTATATCACAGACGTGGAATTCACACCAACTTGAGTCTGATCACTTCTGACCATTATTTCCCTATGCATTCAACATTCTCAAGCCCAGCACTACTGACTTTTTAGACCAGATAATGCACTTTACTCTGCAAAATAGGGTTCTGTCCTTTGTACTATGTTTAGCAGCTTCTGTAGACTTGACTCACTAAACACTATTATTAGTAGCCTCTCACCCCAAATTGTGAAAACCTAAATATCAACAGATGCTGTCAAATGATCCTTTGAAGCACAATTGCTTTCAGTTAAAACCACTGTTTTACTTTACAGAGATTATTATTTTCTATCCTTAATGAAGGTTCTGATAAAGGCAATTGTGCTTCCAAAAGATTTATTCATTAGCAGTGTGTGTAAATTCTTATTTATTAGCATTTTTCAAGTATACTCAAGGTCAGAGAGTGCTTTTTATTTGCTTCTTCAGTGCCCGAGACACTAACATTTATACATGAAGAGCACAATAAAATTCTCAATGAGCAAATATAAAAAATATCACAAGATAGGCATGAAAACTGCAATTGTTTCAGTCTGTTTTGAGGATATTTGTGACCCTTCTACTTAATTTTAACTACTCTGAATTACAATAGAATCCCATCAATTCGGTGTCCTAAACAAAAGAAATTTGTTCCACCACAATGTTGGATGTAGACCTGTACAAAAGTATAGGCAGGCTTGTTTTCTCCCGAGGACACTGTCTGTGGTCTACGGTAATATTCTGGTTTTGTCCTCACAAGATATTCCTCTTCTCAGATATCTGTGTTGTATGTCTTTTGTGTTAAGAAAAGATACCACTTATTCTAGGGATCCCAGTCTCAGGCAGTGAGGTCCCGTCCATATGACCTCAATTCATTTGAACTCTTCTCAAATATCATCTCCAAATACCATCACATGCTTATTTCTTTGGGGATAGAGCTTAAAATATAAAGTTTTAGGAGAGGAAGCAAAATTTCTTCCTTAATATTATTCATTCAAGATTTCAGTCTTTTTAATAGTAAACTGGATGTGTTATACTACTTTAATATTTCTCAAACTTTCAAATATCCTATTTTTTGGATTATTTCCCTGTGCTATCTTCACTACTATTTGTCAGTAGAAGTTTTACTTAAAAATATGCTTAAGTTGCAAAGTTTACATCTTTATAATAAACAGAACACAGTTGCACTACTTAACATAAGATACTAATATTAAAGAACAAGACATATATCTTAATCTTGCTGTAGTAAAAGCTCAAGCCCAGAATCTGCACCATCTTGGTTAAAATGCTAAGTGTTGAAAGTGTATTAAAGACCCGTTAACAACATACTGATTCATTCTCTTTGATGTATCCAGAGGGAATGAAAGAAAGTCAAGATGAGAATAACTTTCTCG